>CAEFZY010023633.1:0-10250 GCA_903066815.1 Brachyrhaphis roseni
CTAAGGGAGGAACTGGAGAGGGCCTGGAAGGTGAAGACCACAGTGGTGCCTGTGGTCATCGGGACCCTCGGGGCAGTCACCCTCAAACTGGAACAGTGGCTACAACAGCCAAGATACTGCGCAGAACCCTCAAGCTCCCAGGCCTCTGGTAGAGGACCCGAGCTAAGAGGAAGAAACACCACCCGGTGGGTGAGAAGGGAATTTTTATTTTTATATATATATATATTTGATGTCTTGGCTGGGTCACTCAAAAGAGGCTTTAAATTCAAAATGTTTTCCTGGTTAAATAAAAAATACACAAGAATGGTTTTGTTTGAGCTGCATTGCCCAAACGTCCAAATGCATTTAGAGCCTCAAAAGAACTTTTACTTTATTGATATAAAGTAAAAGTCATAATAGTATTAATAATACTTTTTTTAAAATCGTCTTGTGTCTTAAGCTACAAAACAACAAAATAATAATTCATAAAATGTGGATGTTTATTCTGGTGAACATATAGAAGATAATTGAAGTACATGCAATTAAAAGATGAGAGGAACACTTTCAAAGACAGTAATCAAGGTCGATCAAGATGACATATTAATGGATTTAATATGTCATCTGCAAGAGATTAAAGATGTTCATCTCTTGCATTGTCATTATGTTCATTTATTTCTGCTCTATCCATCTTCTGATTTTAATGTCATCTGCTTTATTTGCATGCCATCTATAAGAAAAATTAGAGATAAAGTCATTTTATGATTAGTTCAACATTCAGACTGAACAGAAGACAAAGATCGGCTTCATGCTATTGTGTCTTTGACTGGTTTGTTGTTATATTTTGAGATAATTGCTACTTCCTTATTAGTTACTGATTTGGACATCTTTGGATTGAAATATCCTCTCCTGCAAATTGGTAAAAAAAAAAGAAGAAAAAAAAAGCTATAGTATGTAATTAAATATCTGTTTGCTCTGAAAAGAGGAACTGTACAAAATTTCTTCATGCAAGTCCAGCATAGAGTCAGTTTGATAAGCAGGCAGCATAAAAATCAGCTCTGTCAAACAGCAGGGTGCGGGGTTTTAGAGCACTGAAAGATACTCTAATCCCTGCTGCTGCTTTTTGACCTGCTGCTTCCCTCACTACCCCAACTCACTGCTCATTATATAATAATGAAATCTGTGAAGTGCAACTCAAGCTACCGTCTTAAACTTTTATATAATTTTTTATCAGAAAAGCAGTGAAGAGATTGGAAAGTGGGACAAACCAACGAAGCCTAAATACATAAAACAAACCTCTGAAATACTTTGGAGCCGTTCAAAGTGAACATTAATGTTTAAAACCAATAAAGTGATGGTGCAGATTTTAAAATAATCAAGATACACAATGATTGATTATTTTGGAAAGTTCACATTCCTGGTGAAATGCAAATAAATTTTACTTAGCTGATAATATTTACACAGAAGAATTAAAATGCATCAACATAATAATATACCAAACTACACAGTTACTTTTTATGAATAGGCTACTAATATGTATTTTGTAAATATGAATTTAGCCCCATCACGTTTTGAAAGGATCCTTCTATCAACTTGGCCTTAAATGCCCCTCAGAAAGGAAGAAGACAGTTAAAAAATGGAAATCAGATTGCAGTTTGCAAATGCACCACAGAACAAAAACCAGATAATCAAAACACTCAAATGTTCAGATAATACCAGAAAGTTTCTAGAGAAAAAATTAAAATTTCTGATTTTGAAAAGTCAAAAATGTGCTGGAAAAAATCTGAAAATTTTAGATTAATCTCAGAAATTTTCTAAACAAAAACTTTTTTTGGAGGAAATTTACTCCCTTTTTAATCTACACTCACCTTAAATTACTAAGTTGTATGACCGCTTCTTCCATTCTACATCATTTATAAATCTGCACTTTATAAGCTTGTCTCAATTTTCATAGGGAGATTTGAGTTTTAAAATGTGATGGTGCGTATTCAAACATTTCAGATTTTAATAAAAAGTCAGAATTTTGGAAAAAAAAAAGAAGAAGAAGAAGAAAAAAGTCTGAATTCTGAGGGGAAAAAATTGAATTCGAGTTTAAAGTCAGGGCCAATAAAAAATCAAAATAAAAAAAATTGAAATTAATCTTAGACATTTTTAAAAAAATAAAAAACGAGCACAAAAAGTCAAAACTTTGCTAGAATTTTTTTTTTTTACAATTTTCAGTTGTTTTTTCGGAAATTTTTTGATTTTTTTCAAACAAATTTTCGACTTTTGTAGCTCAGAAATGTCCTTCTTGTTATAGAAAAAAATGTTTTTTGGCTGAACTGTACTAATTTATTCTCGACCCTAACACGCCGTTGTACAGATTTGCCTAATGCATAAACAATTTGCATGATTCTGAGAAAAAAAATCGTAATTCTGAGTTTAAGGGCAGAGGGATTTTTCCTCTTTCCTCTTTCGTGTGGATGCGCTGTGCGTAAACATGAAGTTTCAGTTTTAACCGCAAACGCCACCAGGAGGCGTGGCGTGCGCTCTTCTGTATACAGAACCCGCAAGCTGCTGTCAGCAGAGCACAGACAGTCCAAACCGGAGCAGCGCGCTGCAAGCGAAGCGCTGCGGGAGGCGAGAAAAAGAGTCCAACCTATCCACGCTCCTGAGGAGGCAGGAGGAGGAAGAGGAGGAGGAGGAGCAGGGCGGCGCGGTGGCATCACCTGCAGGAATCCACTTGAGAAGTCCGCAAGGACAGGAGCGGAAATAATGCGCTGACAGGAGATCAGACACGAACTCGCTCATTAACCAAAGATAAATCAGAGGGAAAACAGGTGGGAAAAATCCGCCTCCGATAAGTTTTTCATTTAAAAATAAAGAGAAAATCCAGCTGGAGATGAATACCAACGATGCCAAGGAGTATCTGGCCCGGAGGGAGATACCTCAGCTGTTCGAGGTGAGAGATGGAGCTGACATGATGTTTTCTACATTCAGGATAGTCTGAACGTTGCAATGTGCGCTGGAGAGGGTCTTATGTGTCATCTTTTACCAGTGAAGCAGAAAATATTACAGCTGAAAGCTTAAAAACAGCATCATGCTGGTTTAATGATCCAGAAGCCGTTTTGAAAACTGTAGTTTAACAAGTATGTAATGCATTTTAAGTTATTGCAGATGTTTAGCAGAGAAATGTGAAAATAATTGTTTCTGCAGGAATGCACACATATTTAAACAATATAAGAGGCAATCTCCTCAGATTTCTCTCACTTCTGAGTTTGCAGGACTATTGATATAAGATTACTTCTGCTTAGAGGACAGTAAATTATCTCCTCTTAATTACAGCCAATTCCCACTGTGTTGTGTGGCTAATGTATGCAAGCAATCAGTGCAATCACTGCTGCTTATTTGCCGTCAGCTTAAATTACGTTAAGCAGCGAAGTGGCACATCATCATCACTACTATTTTGGTGCATGTCACTGAGGCTCAGATGCTGTTTTCAGCATCTGTCTGACCAGAAAGTAGATGAAACTTCTGGAGGCTTTTCAGGATGTATTAGAGGTGGAGGAAGGGTGGAAGTCAGGAAGGAAGTCCCTGAGGAAAGTGTTGTTTTGGAACAGTTAGGGCAAAACAGGTTTTTCCTTTTTTAATGGTAGCAATAGAAAGAAAAGGTCATCGGGGTCCTCACTGTGAAAGGACAAAATCTTAAGCATTTTTGGTCTAGTTTCTTGTGGAAATATCTTAGTAGACTTGAAATGAGACAGAAACTAACTTATAAGTAACTTTTCAGCACAATATACTAGCTTCTTTTAGGAAAATAATTCCTTAATATTGGTTAAAAAATATTAGTTCCACTGACAGAATATTTCATTTATAACAAGACATTTTTCCAATTTTTTAAGCAGAGTACCCAAAAACTGTACTAAAGTATGAAATTACTCAAGAAAGACTAAAAAAGTATTTGGTAAAAAGTCTACTCAATTACTGAGCAACTTTTAAATTATCAATCATTTTATATTTAAAAATCACATCATCAGATGGACCAAAATATAAAGTTAGGTGGAAATTTTTATATTTTAAGGATGAAGGTGATAATAATTCATATAAGTAACAAAATCAGGCAAAATCATTTGTTTCCAAATCAGTTTCTTTCAATAAAAAACTTATGAAACTTTAACAAAAACTGCAGCTGTTGAATTTTTGGTTAAAAGATGTTTGTTCTTCATTCAGTGGGTAGAAAATCCAGAAATTTTACTCAAATAAGAGTAGAAATACTCTTATTTGAGTAAAATAAGGGTTTTAGGAATATTTTTACTTTTAGGAGTAAAAATACTCATAAAAGTATTTTTTTTTTTCAAAAAGTTGCTCAGGTAAATTACTTGAGTAAATGTACCAGATTCTGGCTAAAAGTGAAATAATCTGCCAATGGAACAGTTGCTTTTTCATCAAAATCATTGACTCTAAAGATTCTATACGTTGCTGAAACGTTACTTATAATTTAGTTTTGTCTTATTTCAAGTGTAATAAGATATTTGCACTAAAACCTAGACCATAAATACTTGGTAAGATTTTGTGTTTTTGCAGCGCTGCCCTGTTTTGCCAGACAGGGTCATGGACAAAATGAGATGATTGGTTCCCCAGCCGGAGCCCAGACAGCAGGCAGGTTTTGAACTTTAGATCTCATTAGTTGCTCAGCTCCACTTTACTCCCACAGAACAACAACGATGCGCTGTCGCCTCTCTTCTCTAACTTTACACCTCATCCTCTGCGCTCCCCAGAGTCTGCTGACTGGTTTGATGTACTACCGGCCCGATGACCCCATCGACTACTTGGAAGGCTGTCTGAAGAAAGTCCGGGAGCTCGGCGGCACCGAAAAGGTGCGGTGGGACACTTTCGTGGGCCAGGAGAGGAAGCCCCTTCCTCCGCTCAACGGCGGCCAGTCGCGCCGGTCCCTCTTCAGAAACGGTGAGGCTGCAGAAAGACACGAGTTCAATGTCTTTAAATGTGAAATACTTGTCCATAAAAGTAGGAAAATATTTTATCACAAACTGTATTATCAGTGTTTCACTGATTATGTGGTACACCAACACAAAAGAGTGCCGAAATATGAAGAAATATATATTTATTTCAAAACAAAGAAAGCCAAAAACAAAATAATTAGTTTTCCCCCTACTTTTCCTTTTGAAAAGGAGTAGGAAGAAACAAACACTTTTTCAATCCAGCCTCTCATCTCAATTTAATCAAATATATCAATTACTGACTCAGTACTTCTTAGAAATTTATGATTAAAAACACGTTGTGGTATTTATATGTCTATTCAGTTTGCTAAAGGACCAACAAATAAGTTATATTCCATTAAAACCAAATAATTACAAAGTGACTAGAAACTAGACCAAAATACTTGGTAAGATTTTGTGTTTTTGCAGTGTAGATTTTTTCATTAGCAGGTTAAACTGAGCAGTTCAAAGCTGTTTAATGTGAATTTATCCACAAAAGTAGGCAAGTGCTTAAAATATAACCACATAAAATATATTTTTGTCCACTAACAAACAGGAAACTGCAATAAAAAGTAGTTACCCGGTGAAAGTCCTTATTGGTCCGGCTCTCTAACCTGTGAACATTCAGCTCCAGCCGGTAAATATCCCACAATGCACCTGTACATTTAAAATTTACAGTACAGCTGTGCACATGATCCAATCACATCCCATATACTTTTCATATGCATCCAGCCACCTTACCGTATTATCATGATGTAGTTTTTACAGCCATTCGTTACAGTCTATTTGGTCACAAACTGTATTTTGTTGATTATGTGACACACCAACACAAAATAGCACCTAATTATACAGTTATATAAGCTGTATAATTACCAAGAAACTGGTAATTATATAGTTACCAGTATAATTACCAACAAAAAATCTTACCAAGTATTCCTTTTTACTTTCTAGTGCAAATATTTTAGTTAATTTAAAATAAGACAAAACTAACTTGCATGTAACTTTTGAGCAACATATAGGAGCTTTTTTTAAGTCAATAATTCCTTAATATTGATTAGAAAAAGTACAAGTTCCACTTGCAGATTATTTAACCTGTAGCATATAAAAATGTCTTATTATTGTATTACAGCTTCTATATATTGCCTGTAAACTAGTTTTGCCTCATTTCAAGTGTGTTAGGAAATTTGCAGTAGAAATTATACCACAATACTTGGTAAAATTTTGTGTTAAGATTGTGTAGTATATGCATTCATATTCTACCATAATGAGTAAAAACTTTGCTGAAATTACTATCGCAACTTCTTTTGGTTATGTCTCAACGAGTTCTTGACATCTGTCTGACACTTTGGGTTTTGTTCCTCTTTGGTTAGGTCAGCCTTGTTCCTGTTCTGCTTTAGTCAGCTGCTCATAGTGTTTCTAGTTATGTTTAATCATATAGTTACTTATTGTTACTCTAGTTTCATCAGGTTTCATTTCATCAGGTCTAGTTATTCCTTAGTGTTTGTATTTTTGCTTCCCAATTTATCTTTGCACAACAGCTGAAGCTCAGACTGAAGGGAGAGCTGGAGAGCTCATGTGAACTTCAATGTTTAAGACTTGCTGTAGATTCTTAATTATATTTGACTCAGTCATTTTAACACATGCATACTCTTTGATTTTAACCATTTAATTGTAGCTCTGTCTGCATGTTTTGGGTTGCTGGAAGACAAACCTCTCTCAATCTTAAATTGTTTTTATCCTCAAACATCTTTTATTCCCTCCATCACAGTTTAATCATCTCCAGGCCTCTAAGTTAAGAAATAAAACAAAACTAATTTACAAGTTTCTTTCCAGCAAGAAATAGGAGCTTGTTTTAAGTAAATAAATCCTCAATGTTGTTGAAAAAATATTAGTTCCACTGGCTGATTATTTCACTTATATTATGGTAAAAAGTCTTGTTGCATATTTACACTAGAAACTAGACCAGAAAAACTTGTTTTTTTGCAGTGTGACAGATTGATTGGAACTCTGTGAGATGGTGGGATATTGTTTTATAACCTAACTTTGCCTTAGACTTCTCCACAACTCGGTTTTTATCGTGATGTTTTTCCACTAATGTTACAAGAATCAGAAACATTTGTAATTTGACTTTGGTTTTTTATTGCTCACAATGCACACACATCAAGTATAAACATACAAACTTATGGAGAAATAAGATAAAAGTTTGGGAACCTTATGTACATATAGTTGCAGCTATTAAAAAAGGTTTGATGTGCAAAAATGCTTTTTATGTCTCAGCAGAGTATCTGACTGTACGGTGCTCACCAGAGATACAATCTGGAGGAAGAAACTGTTTCTGCTCTTTGTAAATAATGCTCCGTATCGCCGACCTGAAGATAAAAAAGTCTAAACCGTTTGTGTCCAGGATATGTGCGGTCAGAGATGCTGGCTGCCCTTTTTGTGACCCTAGATTTGTACAAGTCAGTCCTGATGATTTATACTGACACTCTGATTACTAATTAGATGACTAATGAAAAAAAGGTTGAACTTCGGGTGGGCATTTATCATTTATCATGATAAATTTCTTATCATGGGAAGATTTTCATTCATTTTTGTCACAATAAATCCCAATTAATGTTTAAAAGCTTCTAAAGCTGTCCAGGTCAGGATTGTTTTTAATATTTTTCTCCACTGTTTGTTTAATAAAGGACATTAACACATATCAAACTTGAAAATATGATTAAATCACTCAATTTTATTTATAAAACACCTTTCAAACTAAAAGCAGCTGAAAGTGCTGAACAGATCAATAAAAACAAGCAACCCCAACTCCAGTTACTGTGTGCAGTTTAGTGATATAAATCACACTTCTTTATGTGACTTGTGTCCTAAAGAAAGCATCACAAATGGGAATGTTCAGTATTTGTTCTTAATAAACAAATACTGTTAAAAATGCTGTCATGCAGACATACAGTTACATAAAACAGAAGTAATAAATAGTTCTTATCGTCAATAATACCACAAAATATTGTGATAAAACATTAATCCATACTGTAGGCTGAACTGGATTTTATTTAAGTTTATCAGCGTAAAGTAAGATGAATACCAGACTTCTCATTTTTTTATTTGTAAAAAGAAAATAAAAACTCAATGTGATGCAGCAAGGACAGTCATCCATCATTATTTTTTCCACGTCACACTTATGTGCTGCTGTTAAGTCTCATAAAATTGCAATAAATCATATTTAAATTTATGATTCTAATATGAAAAAATGTGATGAAATACAAGGGACATGAATGCTTTGTAGTTCTGACAAAAGAAGTAAAAAATGTTTACAGCTAATATCTAATTTAATTGTGAAAAATTGTCATGAAATATACATAAAAGAAATAAAATGTTTTTCTTTTGAAGGGAGCTAAAAGCATCCCATTCTGCTCCGTGTTTTAACAGTGAAAGGTGCTGACATTTGCAGAGCATCTTGAGGAGTTCATTCGCAAATCCTCTGTTCAGGCTTTTGTGTTTTCCTTTGAAGTACAGGAAGGAGAAAAAGAGGTTTCTTCCGCTGGCTCTAATGTGATGTGTATCCATGTGCGTCAGCCACTCTCACTCTCTGAAAAGTGCCAAAAGTGAGACACCTGAGCTCTCGCTGCAAAATTGGTGGTTTTTTTGTTTTGATTTTTTTTTCCCAGATAAGCCATTTCCTGTTCAGAAACAGTATCCAGTGTGCATTTAATTGCCAACGTGAATGAACTCTCTTCACTGGAGACAAACTTGTGCGGTTAATCAGTAATCTTTGCAATCTTTGCTGTCCTTTCAGCGGTTATCAATTACAGTTACAACCCTGTGCAGGTGGATGCATTGCGGAAAAGCCCCGTTTATGCAAAACCTGGTCGAAATTTGCAAGGCAAAATCAAATTCAGCTACACAGTCAGAATCGGCATGCTTATGTTTTTATTTAAACTTCAAAGCTTCCTCTCTTATTTTCTGACGTACGGGGTTTTTGCTGCTTTGAAAACAAAGATCTGCAACATCCTGTCTGTGTCTGAGCAAGCAAAAAAGAAAAGACCTGCAGATATTCTGGTTATGCCACAAAACTTCACAGAGAGGTAGAGATCGTACAAATAAGAAAAGCAGTGACCGGCAGGTTTACGCTTTCAAGAAAGTGTGTTGAAGAAAGCCTGAAAGCGGCAGTGTTTTGCTGAGCACAGCGGCCGGCTGATCAGCGTTATTGATAAACGGAGCTTGTGGCTGAAGCTCATATCTGCCATGTTTCAAAAGCCTGACAAAAGGAAAATCTGCTCTGATGTCTTAATTTCGTTCCTGCCTCCCAACTGATTTATGCCACTGCAAAAACACAAAATCCTACCAATGATATTTGTTAGATTCTACAAATATCATACCTTTGTCTTATTTCTAGAGTACTAACTTACAAATACCTTATCAGCAAAGTATAAAAGTTTGTTATAAGTCAATTATTTATAATATTGATGAAGAAGTACTAGTTCCACTGGCAGATTATTTCACTTGTACTCTTTGTGCTGTGTCACTAAAAATCTCATTAAAATGTGTTGAGGATTGTGGTTATAATGTGAGAAAATGTAGTAATATTTTTGTATAGTAGAACATAAAAATAGAAGGTAGCAGATTGTATCAGTAATTTGTAAATTTATTAATAGCATTAATGTTGTGACAGATACATAATTGATACTTTAATCACCAGAAACTGAATTATTTTGTTTTGTTTTGTCATGCAAGTTTTACTTGATTGGCCATTCAGACAATTTCCACTGTTAGTGTAAATACTGGTTGTATATAATGTTCACTATAAATATATGGCACTAGCAAGCAGTAAACGTCCACACTGTAAAAAAAACAAACCATCTCTAATTTACGGTAAAATACCGGCAGCTGTGTTTGCCAGAATTTTATCATATAAATACGGATTTTACTGTATTTATTTTTAAATAGAGACTTTTTTTTACAGTGAAGTCTCTGTCTGCTCCCTCTGTTAGTCATAATCTAGTCTTCTGATAAATTATTCCATTTACTTTGTTGTAGGTCGACAACTGATTACATTGATTAATGAATGCAGTAAACTGTTAAAACATACTGTCATGAATTGGTGAGTGGTGAGGTGGAGGTGAGGCAAACGCTTGGAGACCCAGGTAAGATGAATAATGGTATTTAATGAAAAAACAAAATAGGCAGATAAACAAAAATAGTCCAACGACCAGGCAGCATGATTTGGGCAGAATCCAGGGCCCAACACCGGTAGCAACTGGAAGAAACGAAGGGACTGACAGGAGACGTAACAACGAC
>CAEFZY010023656.1:0-11035 GCA_903066815.1 Brachyrhaphis roseni
GAGAAAGGAAAAGGAGTACAGCTACACACAGGCCATCCCAAGATAAGCGGCAGCTGCAGCTTCAAGGTCTTGGATAAACTTTCACACAGTTAAACAACTTTTCTCTGGGGTGTGAATACTAAGCCTAAGATACAAACTAGTAAAACTGTTAATGTAAGAATAGTAACAAAACATAATTTTTCTGACAGTAACCAGTACTGAACTCAATGATTATTGTGTAAGTGAAATACATTAGAAATGATTGTGATTAATGATTTATTGATGATTACAGTATATGTAATAATAAATGGTTACAAAATAGACTGTGTTAGAACTGAGAGACAAGCCTGGACATGTCCAAAGAGCGAGAGGCAGGCAACACCCAAAACAGGAAACAGGGAAGCAGATGGCCAAGCAAAAAGGAGAAGTTAACGGGCGTTAGCTGAGGTTAGGTAAGGACGGAGCTTTCCAGAATGGGGAAGTTGGCCGTATTGCAGAAAGACTCAAACTTTCCAAAGTAACTGAATGTTCCGAGGCACATACACCGCTCTCTCTCTCCACATACACAACGATACAGAAAAGTATAAATAGGCCGGACAGCGGCACATCGGAGATTCTGATCGCCGCGGTGTTGAGGACTATAAGACTACGCAGACGGAAGGACATCAGCATCCTGGAGCCGAGAGGAACGGAACTCTTCACACCACGAGAACAGGGCAGGATCCGCAGCCCACAGCCTCGGCTTCTGATTGATAAGTGCTGATCGGGACTCTGCCTAAGGATTTAAAGATTTGCAACGGACTTTTTGGATTGAACAAAGATCACAGGAGTGATGAATATCTGAGTTTGGAAGAGAACGGTTGGATCTACTTTGTTTCTATTCGAAAGAGGATTTTTCCTAGGAGGACAAGACTCTGACCAAGGACATCTGGGTTTTCTGTTGCCAAAGTCCTAGTTTCCATCTGGGTATGATTGAGCTGCGTCCTAAAGCCTCTCTTAGTAATAAGTGGACACAGTTTAGGGAAATAATTAGGAAGGATTTAGTTCATTTTTATACAACTTGAATTTTATTGTTTTATTATTGAACTATAACTTTTTAAATTCAATCTGCTTGTCATTTACCCCTGCTAATCGCTTGCTTAATAAAATTACATTAAAATTCTAATAAAGTTTGTGGACATTGAAATTAATTCATTTATTTATGATACCATAATTTCTCCTGATTAATGTAAAATCCATGAACATGAGTCTAGAAATGTGGTGGCTTCAGACTTTTCTTTGGTGAGTGAAATAATGACCCTGGGGCTCGATCGGAGCCACTAAACTTTATCTAGCCGGTAACAAGTGCACGTTATATCTTAGGGGGGATGCTATCATTAACTTGAGTGGTTTTTGGGGCTGTGCAGGTGTGAGAGCTACTCATCTGATTGTTCCTTAAACTGAAGAGGGTCATAACTCAGGGATCGCAGGTAGTTAGAGCTAGACGAAATCCCTTCGACACCGGTTTAAACAGATTATCTGGCTAAGATCTGCTGTGGGGTAATACTCGAGGTCTTAGAGAAAATCGGTCAACATCGAGGAAAACCGGTCAGTAGTCAGCCCTAAGGGGTTGTGAGGGTTAGGGCGGGACTGGCTATTACGCAATAACAAACAATAGATCTGTTTATTGCCATTCAGAAGCGACAAATGTCCAGCTCCAACCCTTTATTGTTGGATCCTCTCCAGAAACTTTGGAGTCATCATTGCTTCCTGGACTATATGACTCAATAAATAGGAGTTCTGTCCTTCCTTATCTTACACACTTACCCATAGTGGGGTCATGAGATATGTTGGTGCCCATCTCCAGCGGTCAACAGGTGAGAGGCGGGATCACCCTGGACGAGTCAACCTGTACAGGTCACCAGTCCATCACCGACTCCAACTAGCTTTTTTGTCAAAAACTGCAGGTAAATTGGTTAAATCTTTGATGAAATCCTCACATCTTCCTCTGCTTCTGTATACTCACCTTAGTTGTTTACGGTTGTTGTTTACCTTCATTATGTCACAAGATGGCGCTGGTGTTTGACCCAATTACTACAGATGAAAACAGCAAAGCATTTATAGCATTCTGTGAGAAATATTTATTGTTACAGCTTGTACACAAAATGAAAGTACAGTAGTTCATCTTTTTAAATCATCTAAGTGGTTTCATTGAGTCACTGACACTTTAGATTTGTTGCATCCCTAAACACTCAAAGTACATACAAAATGTATTCTAGAGCTAAGGAGGTGGGTTTTGTATGTTATGTCCCCTTTACAAAACACTTTGACTGGGACAATGAACTGCCATATTTTTCTTTAACATCTTTAAAAACAACAAAAAAAATCAGACATCTGAAGCAACAAATACTCAAAATGGTATGACTACAGAGAGTAAAGCCAGAGTTACTTAATTCATCTTTTTATGATTTGACAAGTGAGCACAGCTTGTTGAGCTGAATGCCCCCTGGGTGACTCTGCCTACAGGCCCAGTAAACCAAGTAAGGGTTGCAATAAGCCAGTTACTTTTAAAGTGTGTGTAATGAAGTCTCAGCATGTTTCAGCCTCCTTTCTTCACAGTCTATAATTACTGCCTAAGCATTAGAGTTTTGGAACAGAACAAGGTTTAAGGTCTTCATTGAGCACAGGGATTAAAAGAAGGATTACCACACTGTTTCATAATACAAGACAAATTACACTAAACCCTCCTTACTTGTTACTTACATTTCTTTTACATTGATGATTTTGGACAGTTAATTCAATAACATTTTACCATGCTGTGTGTGGTTTTACAAACCCAAAACTCTTGCTCTCTGCATTCATGTTCTAATAAATATTTTTATTATTTTACAGCTGATGAATAGAGGAACAAGACAATAGAACACACAACACCAAGTACTTCCAAGTTGAGCTACTCAGTTTTTGGATGGGGCTGTAGCAGGTCTGAAGGACATCCAAGAAGGTTAGAGTCAGAGGTCCACTGCTCTGTTTGTCTCGATTAGCTGCACCTGTAACATGCTAATGGAACCGTTCAAAACTACAGTGGTCAAACATACAGGCAGTTAGATTGGAGTTTTCTAGCAACGCAAAAATAACTGGATGAACAGAAGAATGTTTTTTTTTAAAGATAATGTCCTGTTTACACTAAAATGTTTAGAGCAGAATTCATTGTGGTATTTAATAAAATATGATCAGAATTTTTTTTAATGCAATTTGAAACAAGAATTGAAATTATTCTAAAGTAATGTAAGTAGTTATTTTAGCTTGATAATAAGTAAAAAATAATAGAGAAATGTGTGCTGTTTGACTAGATGAGGGAAGTTTTTGTCCTGCACATATTGAAATAATTATTTGGTTTACATTGCAGCAGTAAGTTAAAACTCACAATTCAAAATTAATTAACTTAAAAAACAATGTTTAGACAACTTGTCTGTTAAATCAACTTCATGAACTTTAATTTATGAGATAAAACCAAAACTATTTTCTTGTTGACTTAAATTGTATTTTCAAGGCAGCAGATGAACTTTTATTTTTAAGTTAAACCATCTTCAAATGTTTTACAGTTCAGTTGTTACAAATGATTGACAACAGTTACAAAGAAACACACAAAACCCAAGATCTATTTGTTTGGGTAGCTTTTTTCTTATTTTATTCTTTACGTTTTACTTGATTTTAAAACGTGCTTCATAAGTGTGATTTAATAAACCATAATCAGGAAAATACATTAGAGGAGTAAAAATAGTGCAGTGTGTTAAAATGATAAGATCTTTCTTTTATTGTTTTAATCATACTTACACATGCTTTCTGCCCTTGAATCACCGTCCTGCAGCTATGAATATACTAAAAGTTTTCCTGAGGTCTGAATTTCAAACTTCTCTTTCAAACACAGTGGGTGTCAGTGCTGGTTCCAAGTAAATCAGCTCAGAGTCCAACTGGGAAAATCATACTACTGGCAGCTGGTTCTTGTTGCTAGCAGCAACCACACTGTCACAGTTTAATGTCAGCTTGAAGGCCTGTTCACACAGGCTGGATGTGTGTGGAAGAAGAAGGGTTATTCTAATGTCACCTGTTCTGAAACAGTTTCAGATCTGTTATGTGTTAACCTGTTATCCAGGTGGAATGTGTGCGTGTAAATTTAAGTTACATTCTTCTATTATTCTCTGACAAAGTCCCTTTGGGAGAAAAACTGAATGGAACAGCAGTTTAGGGTCACAGAGGTTTCCAAGTGTATGGCAGCATCAGTGTTCAAGTTTTATGAAATAAAGAAATACACTTTATGTCACCTGAGTTTAACTAAGCAAATAGGTAATTACTGCAGGGTGATTAACTCTCAGCTGGCTATGGGTTATTTAACCCAAACTGATCCAGTAGCTTCTCATGTCAAAAGGCACACAGGGAAAAGATGTCAGTCTCTTTAAAGGGATCGATGATTAGTTGTAACAATATACTTCATTAAAGAAATATTTATTTTAGATATAAGAACAATACAGTAAAATTGCTGTTTGACTTTCACGCTGCAATGCATACTGGGTAAATGATGTATGATAGGTCCTATTGAGTTGGCTCTTTCCAACCAAAACAGTAATGAGTAACGTAACGTCTTTTCAATTTGAACAAGATCATAAGACGAAATGAAAACGAGGAGGACCAAACAGAGGAAGAGGACGGAGTTGGTTCTTCATAAATGTTTCATTTATGAAGTCTTCAGTTTCACGTACCTCTGGTTGGACTGTGTGACTCAGTAAGACACGTGCTCTGTGTCTGATCCAGTCTTTGGTCCGTTAAAGCCCGTTCATGGTCTGGTCTTTGGTCCGGTGTCGGGTCCATAGCTCCACATTCAGTGCCAGCGGCAGTAGCAATACATTTATTATCATTTAAAAGAACTTCCAGTGTTGCCTGTTTCTGATATTTCTCCCATCGTCTTTTGCACGCTGGCCGGAGTGCAAAATAGTGGGGCTTAGGCACTTTGTGGATAAAATTTATCGGCATGGCATTTGGTTTTCTTGCGAGAGAAACAACCAGCTGTTAGAGCCTTCATCAGTTTTGATCATACAAATACCATACAGAATGGAGCGAACCGCGTCGTCAACCCAGCAGGAGAAAACAACACACCTCCATGGGTGAAAAATATAACGAAAGATCTAAAATACTCAAAGTAATTATGAGTTTTTACACATCACAGCATTCTTTTAGTTAATTGGAAAATTCCAACATATTTATGTCAACATGTTCAACTAATCGTGAATCCTTTTAAGAAGTGTGAAATCACTGAAATACATGAAGCGCAGAAAATATCTGAGGAGATTTGGTTGAGAACTGTTCGACACATTATTAAAAACTGGAAGGAAAATGGGAAACCATTGTCTTCCAGGAAGAAATGCCAGAAAAAAAAATTCTGAATTAGATTGCTAAAAGTTTAGTGAAATAAAATGAAAGATAAACAACAATGGAACTCAGAGTTATGTTAGTAAATAATAAATGACCTGCATTTGTAAAGTGTTTTGTCGAGTCCAGAGAATCCAAAGCACTTCACCTCAATTCAGTCATTCAACCATTCACACACAAATTCACACATGTTTAATAGTGAAAGTAAAATCATTTCCAAAACAACAATGCAAAGAGAAGTCAATGGATTGGGACTGAACAGCTGTGGAGCCATAAGAAAACTTCTAATCAGACAAACTAGAGAAAAAAGCATCAAGTTGCAAAGGAAGCATAAAGACTGGAAGCAGCTCATGAGTCCAGATCGACTTTGCTCCAGTCTGGATGCATCAGGGTGAGGAGGTCATGCCTACAGGGCCTCCTGCACCAGTGTGTGAGGTCAGGGCTTTGTTCTGGGGTTGTTACAGAAGGACCAGCAACATTATGAGTCCAAAGAATGAGGTCAACTGAATACCTGGATATACTGAATAACCAGGTTATTTCACAAATGTTTTTTGTTTCCCCTGGTGACACAGACATTCTGAGATGCCAGCTCCAGGATTCAAACCTTAAACCCTTTAGAGGGCTTCAGGAAGTAGTCAGACTCTCCCCATCATCAGTAAAGGATTTTGTTGAAGAATTTACTCAGCACTGGATGGAAACAAATTTCATAACATTGCAGAAGCTTAGTGAGACAATGGCACAAGGAATGTGTGCTGTAATTTAAGCTAAAGGCAGTCCAATGAAATATTGCAGTAGTCGGGTCGCTTTCTTTTTTTTTTCTTTTGGCCAGGCAGTGTATAATTTTACGATCCAGGTCATGGAAAACATGTTCTATCACTATTTTAGTTTTAATTAAATATGAACTGGTTTTACTAGATTTTACTTGTATAAACTTTAAATCTAATATTAAGTGCACAAAGTCATTTGCAAATGTCCCTCATTTTAAAAAAATCTAAACAAAGCCAAAGGCTGTATGTGAAAGCTTATGTGAACTCTATAAATTATTAGCTTATCTAGTTATGGCAGCATTAATTGAAAATAGTTTCTGAATGACTTTATCAGCCTCTGACATTACTGCTTCAGTTCATGTGGGGTTGCAGATGTAGCTCCAAAGTGACACACTGGCACGGCTTTCTTTTTGACGGGCTCTTTATTAAACACCTTAAACGCCGTGAAAACTACAGAAATAAAAGACAAAGCTTTAGACAGATATATTTACAGACAGACAGGTGACACATGCTTTAACAAAAGTTACCTCATGGCCGCCTGCCACTTCGGAGGTCTTTCACAAATCAAGTATTTGTATTCCACTCTAAATTAAAATAAAAAGTAATTAAAACACCATAATTGACAAATTCACAAAACATTACAAACATAATTGCAAAATACCTTGATGACTTCAAGAATCACGAGGTTGCAGCAAGTAGCTCTTTTCAGGCTTCTGCTTCTCTCTTTTTTATATTGAAGTCTCGCAGCCTTTGACATACATGTAATCTCGCGAGAACTCCCAACAAAACAGTTCAACATGACATGAAATACTATCGTTCCACACAAATCTCGAACGTAAACCAACAACTTAAAATAAATCACCCTAATTATTAGAAATAAATCTTTCCAAAAAATAAATTATTTTACTGACACTTACAGCAGACATTTTTATTCACAGATCTACTTTAGGCCATCTGTCTGACAGATTACCAAACATTTAACTCTCAAATACTTTGCTTCCTCAATGTCTCCAAACTAGCCACACTGCAATATCCAAAGGCTGAAAAGTCTTTGGATGTATTATCTTTTTTTTTTTTTGTATTTTAGTTGAGCTTTGCACAGTGTGACCTTGGGATGAATTAGATGGGATGCACAGTAATGAGACGATTGGCTGGTGTTTTAAATGTTTTTCCTTTGGGAATACTCTTTCTCATTGTATAATGAGGGACCTTAAATAGTTTATAAATGTCCCTAAAACACTTCACAGATTGATGAGCAGCAATAATTGCTTCTCTAAGGTCATTGACGATAGCTCTCATTTTTGGCATTGTGTTAGTTTGCACACAGAATGATCCAGACTGGAAAACTCTCAAAACAAATTAATTAGCTGCTTTAATTAGCAGCATTATCCATAAAATCTCATATGATGCAGAAAATTTGTACATTGTTTTTGCAAATGCCTTTTTTGTTCATTTTGTTGATTGAAGAGAGATAATGTGAAATCTGTTCTATATTTCAGCACATTTGTAGATTTAAATAATGAGCTGATGATTATCATGATGACCTCATACACAACATGCTACAGCTGACATGGGTTGTACTGTCTCTTTAACCCACACTGTATATATGTAGATTTTTACAGGTGCTTTTTTTAGTCCAATGTGATTACTGTCTTCATTTTTAAAGAATAAAAAATGAATCATGAAGTTAACTTCATGGCACAAAAACATTTAAACACACAATTTAGAATATGTGAAGGAATGACAGTAATGCTTTTCATTTATGGCCATTTTGTGTTTATTATGAGGTGAACATTTTTCAGTTCTGTAAAAGAATTAGAGTTGAATTTTTCTGAATAAAAAATTCCAGCTTTTCTACAGATCCTAGTCTTTGTCTCACTCTGCTTTCTGTGACGTTCCATTCCTTTTTGTCTGCAGACAGATCTGGACTTGCAGGCGGGCTACTTCATCGCTCACATCACTCGTACGAAGCTGTGGAAAATCAGGTCTGGCATTGTCCTGCTCAAACAACATGAAGAGAAAAGAAGCCGCCTCAGTGATAGCACACATCTCGCTACACCCTGACACCAGTGGCATGCCCACCAGCAGGTTAGCTAATAATGCATCTCCATGCCATCATGGGGGCTGGCCTCATTCAAGCCTTTTCTGATGACACACCTCTCATGGTCATAAATAGAAGTTAATTTTTTCCTGATGGAACTGGAGCTCCTTTAAATCTAGCTGTTCCTATTTCTTACCTCAACTTTCTGCTATTTGTATTGTGCTACATCTCGTCTGTCTGGTGGCGTGTGTGTGTGCGCATCTTTCTCAGATTACTGTTTATTGCCAATCATAACAGTAAGCCTCGATAGCAGTGAAGCATTGTATCAATGTTTATACTAACCCTTGTCAGTCCTCTGCTGCCTCCGTCCTCGTAGCGCTGTGCGCTGCCTCGTCACCAGCCTGTCAGGATGTCTGCTGGCTGCTTCTCTTCCCATCAGCCCATCATTTGTCTTGTCAGAGACCGCTGGGCTTCATCTTACATTATCACTTGGTAACTCAGTGAATCCTTCATACATTATCTGATAACCCGTGTCAGCTTTCCACCTCTGTGTGACAAGTTGATATATAATTTTATGCTGTTTTTAGTTCTATGTTTGGATTCAGTAAGAATGGAGTAAAGAAGGTTTTCCCAGGATGGACTGCATGTTGGAACAGTTGGTAGCTCTGTTGCCTTTCAGAAGGTCTTGTGTTCTGGCCTGGAGTCTCTGCATGGGTTTGTCTGTTCTCCTCATGTACTCCAGATGTCTCCCACAGTCCGTTTGGTTAACCTGTTCCCTTTATATTAAGTCAAATCAGAATTTTACATACAGGTTAATCTACAAAAGTAGAAAATGGTGAAAACATTCAATATTTTTGTCATTTATTTCAAAAACTCACTTATCATACAGATTGCTTACAAATAGAGTAAAAATATTTTAAGCCTTTGTTTCTTGTAATTCGTCTTTCAATGAATGAAAATCCCAAACTTTATGTATCAGAATAAATGGATATTTTAAGAAGAAAATATACCCAAACCTGACACCCTCACCCATTATGACTTAATTTGTTGCTTGTTGAAAATGTGTTTTCACTTCTAATAAAAACCTTTAGTCAAGTGAATTATTTAGGGTTAAAGCACATTTAGGGTTTAATCAGATTTTAAAGAACTTAACATGGGTTATAACAAAAAAAAGCTTCAGCCCATAAAGCAAATAATAATTTTACCCTCATTACTTTCAAACTTCAGAGTGTTTCTTTTGCCTTTGTCCTGCACAGCGTCAGTCTATCAGGTCCTGTAATGTCTGGTAACATTACAAGAAACAGCACATTTTTCTTTCAGTTTCTCTGCCTTTATTCTGGGTTTTTTTCAGATAGGCCTGCAGAGACGTGCTGTGAACATTTCCATCCACTACTGTTCTGCAATTAATAATCTGTTCATGTGGGAAGTCTTTTTGAGAGGCAATCAGATGTTTCACAGGAGGTAACGTATGTAGCTCCTACCCTCCGTTGCTTGGCTCTCGTTGAGTTTTTCAGTGTAAATAGATGTCAGAGGACATGTCCAACCCAGAGCTGCCTGTGTTGAATGTTATTTTAAAACACCATTTTGTTCCGATTGTGATGCCACATGTTGCTTATACCAAAAGGCTTTCTATTACTGTTGAAGCATTATTGAACGCATTACTGCTACATTTTAGCTTAGTTGTACTTGGACAAAAGTAGAACCAATAACAAAACCATTTTTTTACATAGCTTTGCAAAGGTGTTGATAACTCTTCAAGTTTTTTTTTCTTTTCATTTTGCCACATTGCGACCAGAATTAGATCATTATTATACTGGGATTTTATGATAGACTAACACAAAAGAGGCATAACTGTGAAGAAGGAAAACAATAAATTTTTTTGCAGATAAAAGCTGAAAATTTCGTCACGAATTTGTGAGTCTATGCAGACTGGGTTGTGAAGGTAATTGAGAGATTTTTTGGAATATCAGAAATAAATGCAAATCAGATCTTTAAATTTTTTTCAATATATATAAAAATCCTCTTCATAGTACCTCACCAATTTGTGTTACTATGTCTCATATAAACCCCAATATACTGAACTTATATTAGGTTTAAATGTGACAAAATGTGAAAAGGTTCACTTGGGATTCCTATGTACAAGGCGGTGAATAAAAGATGCAGTTTTCAGAATGTTATTCTGTCCTATTAAAATAAAAGGACAAATTTAATTAGGACAATTAAAATAATAGGACTTCTTGTTATTCTTTCAGTTCTGCATACAGAAATTGCTGAACACTCATAATTAGTTTTCATGACCATTTTGCTTCACTGAACCAGTTTGTTTTTAATTACCTCCATTTGAGCATCAACTACTCCAAACACTGCAGAAAAAAAATATCCAAGTTGTTTTCTGGCTAAGGTGAAAAGTTTTTTTTTTTTCTAACAAGCTAAGGCAGTTCTAAGAGCACTGTTTAATTACACTGCAAGGATCTACAGTTAAATTCACCCATGAGTAAATTGGGACATCTTGTTTCACTAGTTGAAAGAAATGTCTTATTGGAGGGTAAGAACATAAAGACATAGGAAATAAGCAGCAGACATTTTGCATATTTGCATTGACAGCTTGTTGCATCTCCCTACAGGCAGCCAAGTTTCACAGCTTCCTATTGGGCTTCATATTTATACATAAAATATCTATCTTCACACACACACACACACACACACATGCACCCATATATATATATATATATATATATATATAAAATTCCCTTCTCACCCACCATGGGTGGTGTTTCTTCCTCTTAGCTCGGGTCCTCTACCAGAGGCCTGGGAGCTTGAGGGTTCTGCGCAGTATCTTGGCTGT
>CAEFZY010023665.1:0-22802 GCA_903066815.1 Brachyrhaphis roseni
TCAGTCCAGAAATGTGCAGTCCTAGGCACAGCCAAGATACTGCGCAGAACCCTCAAGCTCCCAGGCCTCTGGTAGAGGACCTGAGCTAAGAGGAAGAAACACCACCCGCGGTGGGTGAGAAGGGAATTTTTTATAACTCGTTTAATTAAAAAAAAAAAAAAGAAATATTTTTTTGTCTATATATTTTTTGATTCAGTCTCCTTTAAACAGCTGAAGTCAAACAGCAAACATTTCCCACTGCCTCAGTAAAAAATAAATAAATAAAAAATAAACCGCGCAGTCAGTTTCTACGTTAAACAGGAACTAAAGTATTAGAAACTTAACCTGAACATGTCAGATTGGCTAACACTGGTGGTGATAAAAACACATGCGTCTTTCTCTGGAAGTCTTTGGTGAGTTCTCAGAAACTGCGGCTGACGTGCGCAAGCGTCACCCGAGCAGAGAGCTCCGCCGATGCACGTTTCCCGGCTACGGAAGTCACCCCCCCTCCTCCTCCTCCTCCTCCTCCTCCTCCTCCTCCTACTGCTAGCACAGCTCGCTACTTTCTCACAATTAAGTGTTCGCTGGCTTCCTAGCTTCCTGCGGCGCCCGACCTGTCTGCGCTGCGCAGCGAGACGAAGCTGGCTAGTTAACACAAAAACACACGCCACGGAGCGAGCGGGGAAAAGTAGTAAAGCACCAGGAGATGAGTCTGAGAAGTGAACTAGCTAAGTTGGTTAGCAACCGATCGTCATAGAAACACGAGAGGCCCTCGGTGTTCCGGACTTACATTGTAAAGGTTCTGCCATTTCCCGGACGAATCAATATCCTCGAATTCTTGCTCCATTGTGTCGCTGTTGGTGAAGTGAGAAGCCGGCCGGATGACTTGGGGGTGTTTTCGCCACCGTTCTCTAACTTACTCCTCTCCTTTAGCCATCTGAAGAGCGCTGTGTGTAACCTGATGAATCCCTGCGGGGAGTCAATCTGCCTCTCCTTCTCTCTGACTCTCGCGGGTTGCCAGGTTGCGTAACGGGAGCTGGTCATTTTTGCCCGTTTCGTACTTTTGTAACTCTGGTCGTTATGTGTCGACTTGCGTCATTTCGTGCCCGCCTGGAAGATGTTCCCTTTCAATGTTTCTGCACTGACATCTAATGATCACCCAAGATTCGCTAATTGATACCCTCGTCTCTTCCCTACACGTTATTATCCAACTTAAAGCATCGTTCATTATGAATGAAAATACTGAAATGCTCCATTTCCTTGTCGGTTGTGACTTAATTCAACTGCATATTAATTTTTTGTAAATATTCTAAAATATTTATTTTGGAACGTCTAGTCGGGCAAGTTGACTCATGAAACATAGAAATTAAGGACTCATATAACTCCCTTATAGTAGCTGCATACAGAACATACAATTATATTAGATGAATTTTAATCCAACCAAAAATGAGCTTTCTTTAACCTTTCCCTTGCGGGGGTACTACATGTTATTTTTTTATTTAGTGCTCATAGTTTGCATTAAAATTATGACTCCATTATCATGAAAGCAGAAAGGTCCTCAAAGATATTTTTAGATTCTTGCCCCCATTTTTCATATTTCGTAGAATTGCCTGACCAGAACGGAATCAGTATCAACGTCAGTGGAAATATTTTTTAAGGTACCAATTTCACAAATCAGTTTAGTTAATATGCTAAACATTTTTTTCTCAATTTGAGGTGATCTTACTGTCAGGAAAGCAATTATACAGAAAGCCTTATAGTCATTTTTGTTCAGAGAAAGAAAGTAGCCAATCACTGTTTTACTGTGAGATATTTTTAGTATATAGAACTGAGCATTAATTATAAACTTAATCTAAACTTAATCTATCATGCATGGTTGAAAAAAGTAATAATTGGCACGTTCAGAAATAAGAGTGCAGAATGAACCAGGCAAAAAAAAATAAAATTAAATTAAATAATAATAATAATAATAATAAATGTATGATTATCTCATGAATCTTAATGGCCACTATTTGAAATTGTTTATATTTCTTGAATAATGATTTAAATTTCGAAATCGACACATTTGTGGCACATTCGAACAAACATGGCAACCTTCTAAATTACGCTGTGTGTTCTTGCTGCTACTATTTTACCTGAAAACTAACACTCGTCGTAACTCTGTGCGATCCTTAAGACTGTAAAAAACATTTTCAGATTTTGATAATCTATTTTTGTTTACATTTACCTTTTACATGCAATATGGCACATTTATCCTGATGTGTGGAGTACCTAGATCAAATAATAATAATAAATAAAAACATTGTTCAAAAACTGTTGTTTTTTAATGTTTGTCAAAAGGCGCCCCCTTGTGGTCAACACAGTTCAACAACACATTCGCGGGTGGCGGCAAACTCCAGCAAGGAGACATATGACAG
Organism: Brachyrhaphis roseni; assembly: GCA_903066815.1. Taxonomy (NCBI): domain Eukaryota; kingdom Metazoa; phylum Chordata; class Actinopteri; order Cyprinodontiformes; family Poeciliidae; genus Brachyrhaphis; species Brachyrhaphis roseni. The sequence goes on from CAEFZY010023665.1 coordinate 2,397, forward strand.
GCCTACCAGCTAAGCCCTGCGACTAGAGGAGCTGGAATCATGTTCGTCGCTCGCAGCATCGCCGCTGACCATAAAGATCTCATCCACGATGTCTCGTACGATTTTCACGGCCGCAGAATGGCGACTTGTTCCAGCGACCAAAGCGTCAAGGTGAGCTAAACTCGGCGCTAATGCTGAAGCTAGCATGTTAGCATTCCCCACGTTAGACGCTGTTAGCTCTTTAAACATTACCGACTCTTTTAAGTTGACTTGTTTGAGAAAATATAAGCCTCCTTTACAACAAGGCGGTTTTACATTACAAACAGGGCGAAATAAGCTCCTTTTACATATTAGCTAGTCCGACTGAGTCAACTAGATAGAAAGAATTTTGTTTAGATAGTTTAAAATGATCTAAACAAAAGGTGTAAATGTACACTGATAATGTTACGGTACTAAGGTTTTTGAGTGAATTTCTGCCTCTCAGGTGTGGGATAAAAGTGAGAATGGAGAGTGGCAGTGCACTGCCAGCTGGAAGGTGAGCACCCTTACTTTCTGTCATTGTAAAACTTATATAAATCCCTGTTATATACCAGGTTCAGACCTACTATGTATTTAATGACTTCCTTCTTATTCAGCTGTCATCAAATCAATAAATGTATTAAGTATTAGTTCTGAAAGTAGGGGTCATGAGGCAAAACCTGTTGGAGTCCTTGAGATGATTTTCAGAGATCAAACTAATGAAAAAGTATGATCTATTGAAAGCAGATGTGTTCGGGGTTGATTTTGCAACAGAATAACAAATAGATAAAAAACAGTCTGATATTGATCCTTCTTTTGTTGTTGCACTACTGTTTTATTGATTTTCTTGTAAGTCATGGAGTTAACTGATAGACTATTTGAGATCAGTTTCTTATGTGGATCGGATGCTAAAAGGTTTGGGAAGCTCTATAGTGGAGCTCCGGTGTTAGGAACCCTGGAGAACAGTCTGTGAATAGTTCTGTAAATACCTGACCGACTTTTTTTTTTTATCTGAAAAGTCGCTAAATATGGCAAAACAGTTGCTTAGTTGGCAACAGTGCAGTGACTGTTGTTAACTGCAAACATACAGATGTGACCAGTCAAATCTTTCTAAAAGCAGAGTAATTGAGAACAGTGGTTGGTTTTAAGACTTTTTCCAGTGTAGAGAAGATCGGCTTCACCTGTAAGTATCGGCCGATCACTGATCTCCCAAAATTAGGAAAATCTTTGCGGATTTTATATATATATTGTTTTGTTCATTTATTTATTCTTAAAGGTAGTGGGTGCTGCTTATATTCGGGTGCGCTCAATAGTGTGAAAATTAAAGTAAATTAAAATTAAAATGTAACATAAAAATTATGTTGACTAAAAATAAATATCAGCTATAATTCTTAGCTGATATATCGGCATTACCATCAGTATCGATGTTAGCCATTTTTTAGCATAGAAGTATCGGTCTCTACGGTGGAACTGGGCTGATATTATCAGCTGATGTTTATTTCCTTCTTCCCAAGCAATGTCACCCATGGAGTCTTGTTTTCACAGTATTGAAAGGGAAATGTATATCTATATATATTGATTATTGGCCATAAAAGCGACATTAATGTCGCATGTCGTTTTTAGCCCGGATGTTAACATCAGTACATCGCTAATCATGTTATTGATTTGTCCTGGCAGCCCTATAAACACTCTTACATATTTACCTTATTGCTCCATATTCCATGTGTGTTTTGAGCTCTAATTCATGTCCTCCTGTCTAAATACTGTGAAATTGGCGTGAGTCTGAGAAACGTATCCCTTTGTCGGGTGCAGACCCACAGTGGATCGGTGTGGAGAGTGACCTGGGCTCACCCGGAGTTCGGCCAAGTCCTGGCCTCCTGCTCGTTTGACCGAACAGCCGCCGTCTGGGAGGAGATTGTCGGGGAGTCCAACGACAAGCAGCGGGGCCTGAGCCACTGGGTCAGCGCAGCCGCTAGGTGTTTAAAAACCAGCCCTGACTTCATTCCTGTCGTGTTGAGTTTTAACCCAGGCCGTCCACATCGCCTCTGTCCAGATCAAGAGGACCACGCTGGTGGACAGCAGAACGTCGGTGACGGACGTGAAGTTTGCACCTAAACACATGGGTCTGATGCTGGCCACCTGCTCTGCAGACGGCGTGGTGAGGATCTACGAGGCTCCGGACGTGATGAACCTGAGCCAGTGGTCTCTGCAGCACGAGATCTCCTGCAAGCTCAGCTGCAGCTGCATATCATGGAATCCCTCGAGGTACTGCGGCCGTATTCACTACGCAGCAGGTTCCTACCAGGTCTGGCTGGGTCCCACGTCTGCTTTCCTTTAATGTCTGATTCAAATCTTTATTCTAATCTCCAGACTAAAACATGTTCAAACTCATTTTTGGAAACTTGGTTTCTATTCAGTAATTAAAGTAGTGAACTTTGACCATAGAGGAAAACAGTGTGCTGCAGGTTCTTTGATAACAGAAGTTGTTGGGAGTTCAACAGACGATGAAGGGATTAACAGATCATCCCTGTTTATGCATCAGTACGTACGTTCCTTAGCTTTATATGATTTTTTTTTTTTTTTAACAACCCAAAGAACGTGTTTTATGCATTCCGAATGTGGGATGTTTTTATTTTAATGGTGGATAGTTGGATTTTTTAAAATTTTTTTTTATTTATATTTTTCTTATTGTTGCCATTTTCATCAGGTTTCATTATCTTCCAAGCCGACGTCAGCAGTTTGCACATCCTGTTGTTTACCCTGAACACGGTGTTGGTGCTCAGTCACAGAATAAAACATGCTCCAATTAAGCCAGATAAACCGTCTCCAAAAGTATTGAAGAGTAAAATCAGTTAAAAAAAAAAAAATGAAACAGACTAACTTATTTTTAAGTTTCCATGTAAATAACGATTTAGAAAGCATTAAAAACTTTCCTTATCTTATCAGTGGATTTTAGCAGATTTTAGCTGTTGTAGGATTTCTCTTTTGTCTTTTGGCAAAAGACCACGAGACATTTTTCCCTCTAGACTCACAGGTTTGCTTTGCCTGTATTTGCCCAGAATGGCCGACACTACCATAGTTTTTCTGCTTTTGAAGCGGTCTCCCTTTCAGCTTGGTGTTGACATGTGCATTTGAAGCACACCAGAGTTCACTTCAACCAAACCCAGATCTGTGTTTGTAGGCAGACCAGAATTTTCTTTTTTTGGTCCCCATCAGGAGTTTAATTCCACATTTACACCTAACCAAACAAACTGGAGTTCAGTTAAAAAGGATGATCAGGGCTGGTGTGAGTGGAGCCTAAATGATAGCTTTTCCTCGCAAACTGTTTTCTCTGTGAATTGAATTATCATTCCAGGCTAAAGCTGCATGTCAAATATTAGTGTTCTTAAAATGTCCTTCTTGTTGCACACTGTCTCCCTGCAGTTCTCGAGCCCACCCTCCTATGTTCGCTGTGGGCAGCGATGACAGCAACGTGGCGTACGGTGGAAAGGTTCAGATCTACGAATACAACGAAAACACGCGGTAAGAACCCCATTCTGGTTGATTCCAGTACGGAGTAAAAACCGCAGCAGCCATGAGTCGTATTGTCCTGTTCCAAAGGAAGTACAGTAAAGCAGAAACGCTGATGACGGTCACCGACGCCGTCCACGACATCGCCTTCGCCCCCAACCTGGGCAGATCTTTCCATGTGCTCGCCATTGCAACCAAAGACGTCCGGATATTTAAGCTCGTCCCTTTGAGGTAACGTCACAGAGAGGGTTATTCCATGATTGCGTGTGCTCAAGTCAGAATCTTTATTGGGACCCACTTGTTCCGGTGAAACAAACACGGCTTTGTTCTGGATTCCTCTCTGCTAGGAAGGAGAGCACGGCTACCGGACCCACTAAGTTTGAGGTCCAGATCGTGGCTCAGTTCGACAACCATAACTCCCAGGTGTGGCGCGTGAGCTGGAACATCACCAGCACCCTGCTGGCCTCGTCTGGGGACGATGGCTGCGTACGTCTGTGGAAAGGTGGGACACTGGTTCAAAACTGTTGTTTACCCGTCACTTTTTTATTTCTTCTTCTTACTTCAACTTTGTTGCTTTTTTTGTATGTTACAGGCTCCAGATTCTAGAATTGTTTGTATATCAAATACAATAAAAGCTATTCAGGCGACATCAGTAATGAGGGAAAATAAATTATAGGACAATTTGAAAAGAGATTTTCATTTTAGTTGTTTAGAAAACTTAAACTCCTATCAGAACTTGTGTTGTTTATCCTCTGCTATGTGAATTAGTTTGGACTCCATTCAGCATTCTATGACTATTCTACTGTTTTCTAGCCACATGGCCTTTATTCTCACCTTTTAATTATGGTCTGTCAGTGATTCGTAAGGGAAAACTATAGTGATGTCACTTTAACTACATGAACTAGATTACACATATCACAATTAATCACATTTCAGTTCAAATATATTGAGAAAATAAGCAACATTTTCAATTCAAACACCTTTTTTCTGCTAAATTATTGAGTAAATAGACAGCAGAAGAGGTATTTGTTATTTTTAATCTGTTATGTAGCTTGGTCAACCACCAGATTGGTACAAATCGATAAAAAATATTTTGAAATTTGGTTTAGTGTTATGGTAACTGCATTTAGTTTCAAATGTACTGATATTTATTACTGCTCTGAAACAAACAGTGGAGAAAACGGTAAAATAAAGTAAAATATTTTTTGATTATACTGTCAGTTTGTATTTTTTTATTTAATATTAATTTAAATTCATGGAGACAATAATAAATCAATATTCTTATAAGACATTTTTCACAGTAAACAATATGATAAATTTCCACCCCTACTCCACAGGAAAGAATTTGAAAACCATGTTTCATTTTCCTTCTACTCTGTGGTTATACTCTACTTTTGTAATTTTCAAAAAGTGAAAAGGTTTTCAATCAATCAATCAAGCAAGTTTGTTTGTGTGGCACATTTCAGCAACCAGGCAGTTCAAAGTGCTTTAAGTCCTAAAAACACAAAAATACAAAGTCATTAAAGACTCCGTACCGTCAACAGTTGGGAAAATCAGTAACAAACATTACATTTTGATTAGTGCCATCATCAATACACATAAACATATATTGATCAGTGTTCTATTTATAATGGTTCAAAAGCTGCTCTAAACAGGTGAGTTTTTTTGTCTCAATTAAAAGGAAGTCACTGTTTTGGCTATTTTAGAGTTTTTTGGAAGTTTGTTCCAGATTTGTGGTGCATAGATGCTAAATGTTTCTTCTCCATGTTTGGTTCTGGTTCTGGGGATGCAGAGCAGAACCAGAAGACCTGAGAGGTCTGGAAGGTTGATACGACACCAGCAGATCTTTAATGTATTGTGGTGCTAAACCGTTCAGCGATTTATAAACTTCATCAGGACAAATACTTTCACAATGCATGCTGTTTTAGAACTTGCTAATGTATGTTTTAATATAGCCAGTAGGGGGCAGCAGAGGCCAGTCTTTTTTTTTTTTTGTGGAGGTCTCGGTGTGTTGAAGCAACACTTCCAGCTGATGTTTCGGTGTTTCCCCCTGCAGCTAACTACATGGAGAACTGGAAGTGCACGGGCATCCTGAAGGGAGACGGCAGCCCCCTGACGGGCTCGTCCGGTCAGCCCACAGCCATGAGCACGGTGGTGGGCTCCTCCGTTCAGAACTCCCAGAGCATCCTGAACGGGATGTCGGCTGGAAGGTAGGTGGTGTGGTGCCGCCTGCCGCCACGCACCCAGCCCGAGACCAGCTGATAGAACTGCTAACCTTACCGTGCCTCACACTGATTGGAGTGCAGCTGACCACTGACAACCATCCTGGACTCACACTGGTCTGAATCAGGCCTCTAGAGCTGGTGTGTGTGTGTGTTTGTTGGCTTCTCTTTGATTTATACTGATGCATGTTATGAGCGGCGTTTATGTTTCCCCTTTACTTTTCCAATAAGGACTAACTGTTTATCTATTAGTAAAAAATAAGTCAAATAAACGTGTTTATACAAATTTAATTTGTGGTTATTATTTGAGTTGCTCAAGTTACTTGAAGGAAATCTGTGAAATGTGAACTGTGTGAGCTTAATGTTTCCATCAAGAGCGTATCCGCACCCCGGAGACAGTTTCCAACTCAATCATTCCAAGTTCTCCTTATTTGTTCAAATGAATGTATCTTGGTGCCAGTCTGGCCATGCTGTCTTCCTCTGGAGGGGGACGCTTTAATGAACGCTTTTAACCAGCTGTGAATATGAGGATGAATACAGCCATTTTTAGAATGCAAATTCAATTCCTAAGCAGTAAAGCTCACATGGGGGATGTTGCATGCAACCGCTTTATATACATTTTTTAATTCAGTTAATTTCAGGGTCTGTAACACCCTTGAACATTCAAATGTAAAAAAAATCAAATAAAATAAAGTAAAGCTATTGAGGGCACATTAAAATCTATGTAATTAATTATAGAAATTAACGCGTTAAAGTCTGTCCTAGTAAATTTGTAAGATTAAAATATTTCATTACTTCAAGAATAATTTCCTTACAGTTCCAAAAATAAAATGTGCATCATATACTAGCTTGACAAGGGTGGCAGAAAACAAAGGGAGTCAGGGCTAACTGGTTCTGACAGAGTGGTCAATATGTGGCTGTATTTATTTTCAATCTAATTCCTGTCTTGAATTATAATTATTATTATAGACTTAACTCTTGATTCACATCTAACACAAGTAACAGAATCAGCTCACTGTGTGACTTGCTCTTACATGTTTATTTTTGTATATTTTCAGATTTCTGTACACAAAGTGTCCCAGCTAGGGATGCACCGATGTGAAAATTTGGGCTGATATTGATATCTGATACTAATATTGCTGTCATGGTCGATATCTGATATTCATGATATATTTTTTTCTTCAGTTAAACCCCCCACCACCTTATGCTGCATCACTACAGTGGTGCCTACAAGGAGGAAATCAGATTCAGTTCATACAAATGTCTTGAAAAATCAAGACATAAATGTAAAACCCAATAAATAAATGTGGAAAAAAAGCAAACTAAAAATGTAACATTTTCTTTACTAGCCTGGTCTTTCTACTTCCTCTTCAAAAAGCACATAAACAAACAACAAGATGGAATTAAACATCTGTTATTAGCCCAGATTTACATATTGGCATGATTACAATGTAAAAGAAAAACGACTGATATCGCCTGAAACCGATATTATTGCCGATATATGGTGCATCCCTAGTCTTAGCATTCCAGTTGTCATGTGTTGACGTTGGAAAAAATAAAGTGGTTTGTTGGTTTGTTGACGTTAATTTGCTCTCATATTGGTTGTTGCATGCAGGATTGCCAAACGAGCCCCCTTTGCTCCTCCCCTGCGACAGCTGACCTCTCCAAAGATAAACCAGAGTCCTGCGTATTACTAATAACACTCGAACATGACCAGCCATTTGCCTGAAATTCAACACTGCCTCGCAGCGTACTTGTTCTTCTGGCATGAAAACTGCACACATGTAATCCACACTGTTTTTTGTGACATGTGGCCGAGTTTCATTCATTGAAAGAATAAAGCAAATTTTGCCATTTCTCCAATTTAATCTCTGCAGCCTCCTTTACATCCTTCTCCTCTTATATTCTATTTGTTGTTGTTGTTTTTTTTTTCTTCTGTTTGTTTGTCTCCTTCCTTTTCCATCACTTTCCTTGTTGCTTCAGGTATTTCTTCCCCCCTCTGGATCCTCCCAGGGGGGGGACCAGGCATGGCCACCTGCTGCCTCCGTCGTCCCTCATAGAGCATTGTGATGCTGAGCCTGTTGTTCAGCCTCAGCAGCTGGCTCTGGTTCACAGGCTCTCCTCTAGGGCTCTCCTATCCCTGCCAGAAACTGAAGAGCAATGACTTGACTTGGAAGCCCCACCCCCTTCCCCTATTTTGTGTACTTTTATTAGAAAATGTAGTGCTGGGATGTAATGCTGAAAATACCTTGTCATTCACTTGCAATAAAGATTTTTTTTTAAAGTTTGCAATGTTTTGTTCTTGTCATGAATTGAAGGACTTCTGAATACAGCTCATGAATCGGGTGTTATTTTGTTATTTTTTAAAAATCCTGTGGAAGTACATTTAAGTCATTTTTAGCTACTTCCCATTCAATCCAACAAAACCAGACACCATGTATGAGTTAGTGACTTCCATGTGAAACAGGAAATAGCTTATGATTCATTGTCATGCAGGTAAAGTTGCACTCATAAGTGCATCAGGCTTATGTACAAACAAGAGGTCTGACTTTAACATGAACTCTAGGTGTGTTTGCTTGGCTGGTGCATTTTGGTTAAAATATGTTCTTAAGGTAAAGTTACTCACAGTGGGGAGAGTACTTGATTCAATTTACTCAAGTACAAGTGGCTATACTTCATTATTATTATGCTACAGTTCATAATATTACTCAAGTAAAAGTAAAAGGTACCGTCTTTTACTTCTTCCCAAATCCCAAAATAAATAAAATAAAAAGAAAAAAATTCATCTGTGACCTCCAAAAGTTGGTGTAGCTGTTTCAAAATTCACTTTAGCTAGGAACCTGAATTAAAATGGGCTGCATGGTTAAGTTACCAGCATGGCGTTGCAACGTGTTCTGAAACACAAGGCCAAGTCGACCTGGTGTTGGCAACAACATTAAACAGTAAAGGTTACTGAGTGGCCATGTTAGTCCTCATCATTTTTGTCATTTGAAGCAAATAATAAAAATAAATAAATAAGAATCTGAAACTTTTTCCCAAGACAAATGGGAGCTGTATCATGTGAGAAAAAAGTGTCTCATTCACAACTAGCACAACAGAGTAATTTGGAAAGTTTTGTTACAATTTGAAAAGAGCAAACACAATGATGATTCTTTTATGATTTGATTCTTTATTATCTAGTCGACTTATTTATTTTGGTTTCTCTAGATGCAATGCACTGAAATAACTGAAAGGTTTGCTCTCTCTAGGCAGCTGTCTGCCAGTCCAGGCGTTCCTGCAGCTGCTTGACAGATCACATGTATCAGAGCACATGATACGCTTCTCATTTAGCTGTAGGGTCCATTCTTTACCAACTTAGTCAACAAAAAAAAATCACCCAGCTAGAAACGTTGACTAGCAGTGAGGGATGGGTTTCCCACTGGGTCCCCAACCGGAACGGGTGACACCTCAGATCTGGACCCATCGGTCAAAGCAAAAATTAATATAGGAAAAGAAAATATAAACTATTTGAGATTAACTGGTTGGTAATGAGCAACTTTTAGTTCAGTATTAGCAGATTATTATTCAATAATTTAAAAAGTTCTTGGTCTAACTATAAAAGCTACTTCTGGTATATTTCTTCCACTCTTTCCCTCAACTATCATATTTGCATACTAGGTCATGACTACACTAAAGTGGTCAGGCATGTGCCCACATTAATTCAGTGTGAAACTTACTGGTACAGTACTTGACTTGTCTGAGTCGAACTAGGATTTAGTATCAATAGGTAAGTTTTTATTGGAGCTGACAAAAATCACATCTGAGATACCCCAATGTTCAGTCTTGGGGCACTTGTATTTAAAATTTACATTCTCCCTGCCTCTCACTGGCACAAGGTATAAAAAATAATAAGATTAGTTACCATAGCTACACATATGGGACACATGAACAAGAGCTTGAAAAATATATCCAGGCATTTATCATTAGTCAAATTGATTAATGTAACGGTGTCTTCATATGTCTAACTAAAAGGACAACTGCAGCATTTCCAAAACACTACTGCTTGCATTTTCACTAAAAATAAGTAAATAAAGCACATCACCCCCGTTCTAAAGTTCTTACAAAAGCTCCCTGAAGCTCAGAGAACAAACTTTAAAATACTTTAGTTTATAAACCACTGGATGACTTAACACCAAAATACATGAAAGATTTGTTTTCATTGTATTAAGCTTCTAACTCTGTTGCTGCATTTTTTTGTTATACTCTCAAGTAAAGAACACAAATAATATGTACATTATATTCTAATACTAATTAATATCGCATGTTATTATTAACAATAAATACTAATAATAATAATTAGTATTCACACATAGTTTTGTTTCAAATCTAGTAAATAATCACTTATGTCTAAATTACAGTTTGTTTGTTTTTTAATCATGTACATAAGTAGTGAATTTAAGAAATCATTTCATGGTTAACGCAATGATAAGAATATACAAGTAGTATATTTCTCAAACTGCTCAATAAAGTGCGGCACCTGTTCCGACCTATCACGTTTTGCTATTTCCGCCCTCTGCGTTGTTTCGGCCAATCAAATCATTTAAAATATTTAGGTCCCGCCCTTCTAATATGACGCTCACGCGGGCTTCCTGTAGTGTCTGGGCGCTGCTTGGTCTTACCGTACAGAGTAGTCTGTTTGAAACGCTGCATTTTAATAAATAGCGAGCAACATGTGTGTTCGGGAGCGAACAACAGGAACCTAACTTCACTTTTCAGGGTGTTTGAACAAGTTTAAAAGACAACGCTCGAGCTGGAGAAGAATACTAAATCTCGGCCCGCTCCTGGTGAGTGAATGTGAGTTTTAAGACAAAGTAACGTTTAAGCGATTTCACCAAAAACTCTTTGTTTTTGGTGAAATTCATAAAGAACTACGTTAGCATAGAGCAGAACCTGGGTAGTTTGTCATTCTTGCCTGTAAGTTTTAAAACTTTATTAAACGAAAAAAGCAGCTTCACTTGTGCTGTGGAGGGTGACAACTCTTGTTTTTAGCAACTAGCTAAGCAAACTGTACTCTCATTATTCGAGGGTAAATTTGACCGTTTATGTCAAACACTGACCCTATGCGAGTAAAACCGACCTCATTAAACCTCTTAAATCCCTCATTAAACCCCTGAAATCTCACTTTAACTTGTTTTCATGGTTACACCAAATTAACCTGTATTTCTTTATGTCCTTCTGAATTAAAAAAAATTGCAGCTCGCTTGAAATAACACCCGTTTTGTTTATTATTTATTTTTTAGGAAATATGGCGGAGAGTTTTTACAAGCTGGAGGAGGAAGCCTTCCCCAGCTTCCTCGGCAGGTCTCTGGACAGCGACCGCGCCACACTGGAGAATGTTAGTCTGGGTTCAGGTCCTGGGCTGCCTGTGGCTGCCTCCACGGTAGCTAAAATTAGACCCAGTTCCGACAGCAGGTGGGAAAGGATGGGACCTACTTCATAATTTATTTCCTCCAAATGTATCAAATTGATCGATATTCTCTGTCACACTGGAAATGTCTGGTCAGCATGTCTACCAGGGCTCAAGTTTTATGTTTTTAATTATTTCGTCCCAACCCCTTTCCTTTACATTTTATTAATTCTTTGTGAAATCATTGCAATGTGATCATTTTGCAGAGGAGATCACGAGGAAGCTTCATATCTGGAGGGCAGAGCACAACTAGGCAAGTTGCAGTCATCTGTTGCAGGACATCCCAAGTTTTCCCTTGGCTTCAAAGATGATTCGTGAGTAAAGAACATGTTTTTGTTCCGATATCTTTTCAAATTCTCCTAATTACCCAAACACACACCCTTTTTTGTGTGTCCAAATTAAGGAGTTATGGTTTTGTTATCGTAAAATCACAGTAACAGTTGGTCATTTTTTAAGGGTAACAATTAAGCTCCTATTTTTTCTCTTTAAACATTTTTTTAATGTTGGTCCCATGAGAGCATCAATAACTAATATTTCATAATATACTTGAGCCAAGTTCTTGTTGACCTTTTAACAGCATATTTGCCCCACTGACTGTAATTGTTGTAAAGTTCCCTATTTGGGTATTTGTTTTGATGCTTCAACTGCATGGAGTAAATAATTTTTAGGCAAAAAAGAGGAGATTTTATTTATAGTTACTTTTTTTTTTTTTGTTTCGTTTCGTTTCCCCACCAGGGGGCTTTTTTTGCGGGCTCTAGTGTCCCTTATTTGACAGTAGGCTGACAGGAAGGGGGTAAGGAGAGTGGGGAAGACATGCGGCAAATATCGAACCCGCGACGGCCTCATCGAGGACTCAAGGCCTCCAAATGTGGGTCGCGCTAACCCCTATGCCACCACGGCATGCCCCTATAGTTACTGTTATCAAAATCACAATAAATACCCAAACTTATGGTGATTAAGATTTTACGTTTGTTTTAACAACCATGTTTTTGTTTATGTTCTTTTGTAATTTATTTATTAGGATCTTGTGTAAAGTTTTAATGCACAATATTTCAAAGCTCACTGCTACTAGACATGTCTTTTTTTTTCCTTTAAAGTCATAGCTGCACTCTAGATTTTGGATAGCAGCTTCATTTAGTCTTTTCACATGTATGCAGTACTTTAGTGTTTCTGGAGGAGTTGTCTTGTCGCTAGGTTGTTTTTACAGCTAGGAAAGGCAAACCTAGATCACTGAAAATGACTTTGCTCAGATAAATAATCTTGTTGTTGTTTGTATTTGTGAATATTTCTCTTTGCTTGTGTCACAGGGAGAAAGCAGATGACTTCTTTGCCACCCACCAGCTGACAGACATGCTTATTAAGATCAGTCTGGATGGGAGTGGATCCAGAAACCAAAGCTCTGTGCTTGGCCTTCTTCCCACCCAAACAGGTTCAGTGTCTGGTCGGCCCACAGAGCTAGGGAGCGGTGAGTCCTCCTGCCCTCCTGAAACTCTTCTTCTCCCAGACTCTCTTTCCTTTCCTGCCTTGGTTCTGTTATTTTTACTTTTTTCTGTTATTTTGCTTGTTTCTTATAGAGGGATTATTTGTTTGTAAACACAGCGGATGCGCGTGCACCTTGACTGCAGCAAGAGCCCGGAGGTCTTTAAATGCTCTCTGGTTACCATGGTTACCAGCATTAATCTTTCTGTTTTTAAAATTAGCTAGCATTTTGTCAGTCAGTAAACTACAACACCCATTTATCAGAGTGCTCAAATCTCATCCACTAAATTGATATTAGTGGATTAGATGCGTCTCAATGACTCATAAGCATTAAATGAAGGTGAGTCGATAAACGACAAGAGAAAATGACCTAAACATATTACTTGCTAGTGATATTAAAGCTATTTATTCACAGTAAGATAATCAGCTCTCTATGAGATATGCCAAGTCTCTCTAAATAAGACAAACCTATACATGGTGAGCAACAAAGACACTGGATTAGGGTTTTCCAAAAATGTAAATTTTCATTTATAAAAGAAAAATAAATAGAATTCATATTTAGTGTGCGAAATAAAATCCTTTCTTCCTAGCTTGGGCACAACTTGAGGGAAAATGGGGATGTAGCTGCATCGATTAAGGCAGGTGATGAACTAAGCCATCAGAAATGAAAAGCACAGCAGGTTGAACGGGAGGCAGTGTTAAGTACAGAGACGATGTGCTTAAAATAAAACCTCTCACAACCGCAGATGCTGCAAAGCTGTGTGCGGGAGTTGACCGGGCAAAGAGAGGTGATCTGCACTGGCAGCGAGTTGTTGTAAATTTTATTAGCCTTATTGTAAATAGTTTCTGTAGTTAGAATAATGTATTCTAGTCTGCCTTCTGAAGGCGAGCTGCGCAGTAACTTGGCTGCTGACGCAACATGACGTCGACTGATAATCCTCTGATCCACGGTAGCTTCATTTGGAAATGAGCAACTTCCTGTTTTCATCTCTTCTTATTAGTGGAATCTTTCAGGATTTGACTTGCAGCTTCTGTTCGGACCAATTTAGTTTTCACACTCAGCCAAAGAAAGTTCGGCTGAGTTACTTCATTTGCATTTTTTTTAAAAATTCTATGGGACTACACAGAAGCAAACTTGTTGATTTTAACCAAGCAACACATAACCAGAAAAGCTACATTTATTTGCTTGAATATTATAATATATGACTCACCGGTGCTATACAGTATATCCAAATACAAACGTTTTGGTGTTGGATGAAGACATCTTTCTCCCTTACAAATGGAGTTATGTTTATTTTATAGATCTTTCAACTGGTCCTTTGACAATTCCCCACCTGGGCCAGAAGAACAACAAAAAGGTACATGATTGTTTAATTTCAACTTCGGTCTCTGATGACAGATCCATTGTATGTGATTGTTGTTGTATTTGGTTTCTATTCTTCTCTTTCATTTTGGTCAGGGAGCTTGTAGCACCTCAAGTCTTGTCTTTGTTTTCTTACTGCTTGTTAACTAATTTTGTCTTTACTGAGGGACAGTAAAGATCTAAACTGATCTTTGTGTTTTTACTTTTGACTCGGACTAACTGTTATTTACTCATCATGTTAAATTCATCCATATGGGTTCAGGCTGTAGCGGTAACATCTGAGGCGGACCTCTTGCAGGCCGGTGTGCTGGACAGTGACTCCTGCAGTGGCAGTAATTCCAGCTTCCTGGTCCATGAAAAGCTCATGTCTATGGACACCATGAACAGTGATGTGACAGGTACTGTTACTCTTTCCATTTACAGGGTTCCTTCCAGGTTTGCGAAAGTTTGATTTGATCATTTTCTTAGTCTGGATAAGAAACTTGAAGAATAACTAAACCCCAAATCAACTTTAATTAGCAGATAAATCGTATAAATTGGTCTTTTAGGGCTCTATCTTTATGTTAAGCAAATTGTGACGTTTTTGCATAAACTTCTTTAATTCTGCAATATTTGGCCTAAAACTACCTCAGCGCTGCCCTCTTTGGGCTCAATGGTGGCTACTACAATCAAATTTTCCCATTGGTAAAACTCTTAGTTAACGTCTATGTTACAGCCCCACATTCAGGTATAAAACCGTCTCATTCAGACACACGTCTCTGTGGTGAGTTGGAATTATGAGTGTGATGAGCATTTTTCTTTGCATTGGCTCGGCTCTAAGAGCAGACAGAAACCCCTTATCATGATGCCACTAGGTATAGGCCACACAAGTGCTTAGCCACATTTTTTAAAAGCACATTAGTAGAACAAGTTTTAAATTCTACAGAGTTAAAAAGAATATTTCTGGTTTTGTGGGATTTTTTTTTTATTGCTGCAGACCTGGTCTGTAATTTTGTTTTCTTTTGTTTGTTTTTTCTTTTGTTCATGACACAAATGAAAGTAACACTGTCAGGGTTTTCCAGGTTTTACATTATGAAGAATTGATCTAAATTTGCTCAGTTTCCACTGAAAGCAGCACACCAGCTCATTGTCACACTGCACAATCAGAAACCAACTTCAACATTTTTAGTCATACGGTTTGTTAAACATGAAAATAATAAAACCCAGGGAGATGACTGTTTTAGACATGTGTGTTCAGAATATTATTGTAACTGCTTGGAACATTATGGAATTCTGAAATGGAAAATTGATAGGAATTTAGATTTGTAATAGTTTTATTCTTTAATCATTGATGTCTTGATGTGACAGAAGAATTCCAGAGCTTGGGTGTAGTTTGTGACCGAGCCATAGATGTTAGCTCTACATGTCAATATGCTTGGCCACCAGATGATGACCTTGACCTGAACAACCTGCCTGATGATGAACTAGAGGCATATTTCAACAAACTGGTTCCTCCAGCAACACAGAGAGGCAGAGTGGAGGGGCAGGAGATTCCTGTGACTGTAAGATTCTCATTCCTATTCACATCAGTTAGATTTGGTTTGCCATTCTTTTAAATCTGTGATTTGATCTTTGTCTGCATTGAGCGAATGCGTTTAATTCAAAACCGAAGTTATGCCTTAATATGCGTAATTTAAGTTGTTTATTTTTGCTTATACACAGGGAGTGGGGTTTGCTGCAGGTTATATGTCTGATGCCAGTTCAGAAGAGGCACATAAGCGAAGATACCAGTTCCTCAATCAGGTTAGGTTCTTTTTGATCACTGCCTTTCTTTCTTGTGAACCTCATCACCGTTTACTTTATCAATATGGAGTGTTATATTGATAACTAGGGTTTATATGGCTGCCTGAAATTCCTGAAAAAGCCTCAATAAATCAAGGGTGGGAAAGTGATTTGATATTCAAACTGCAGAGTTTTGTAATAAAGTGCAATCTAACACTTAATTAAAAGACTAAAGTTGGAAAATGTTATTTACAGTTGAAACCAGATATTTTCAGACACCCCATAAAAACACACACAGCTTTTTCTTTTCTCACTGTCTGAAGTTAAATAGATTTAACTTTTCTTTAACGTTAGTTAGACTCACCAAAATTATTTTTATTTGCCAATTATCAGAACCTTCTCTGAATATTGTGTTTAAGCATTTAAACACATTTGTCCATGAAGGTTATTTACCTTAAAACTATTTTTGTGCTGTTTCAATGTAATGAATGTGTTTTTTATTTTATTTGTTAAAAAACATTACAGATATTTGAGGATGTTTTTGCTAAACTGGTGTTTTGTTCCCAGATCAGTCAGGTGTGTGAGAAACTTTTTGAAACACAAAATTCTGTTATTATTTAGCTTATCTTGTCCCTGCTGTAGAGTACTATCACAAGACCTTAATAACAATAATAAATTATATTTAAATGTTTATTGCAACTGTCTTATTTTTTTAGTTCATTTGTATTGTTTTTGCAAATAGTGGTCCAGAAAAGTTAGAAAATGTACCTGTAAAGTGCCTGAAAGGTGCTTGAATTTTACTGTGGGAAAACTTGGTTTAAAAGTGGCCTTGCAGAGTTGGATGAAGAGTTTTGTAATCATGTTTCTCCAGGAGGATTTCCGGATGCCTGACGTGCGACTCGCTGCTACCGGCATGGACTCGTGTCCAGCCAGTGACGAGGACACTGAGGACGAGCTGGAGACGGCCAGAAGGAGCAACGCCAAGACACGGCTGTTGCCCAGCACGTCCAGACAACTGGTCAGAAAATAGTTATTTTGGAGATGTGAAATATCTTTAACCTAATTTGCTGGGATCTGTGGCAGAATGTGGTTTATATTACACTTGAGCTGAGAGGTGGAATGAAAAATGTTGAGCCCCAGAGAAACCTTAAAGAATATGTAATCAGGATTGTGATGTTGCAACGGAAGCAACAGTATTCCAGCAGTTACAGTTTTTTTTTCTGTGGGGTCCACATGTTTGCACAGGTTGGAGAAAGTAACCGTCCCAGTTTCAGGCCGGGTTTAGAAGGCGGCAGTTCGGGTGACGAGGCTTCCTCTGGTCGTGGCGGTCCATCGCTGCTTCCTGGGATCGGACACAGACGATCAGCTGAAGGACAGGTCATCAGCTCTCCTGTTGCAGGTAGAACACACACTTAGAGATGCACCAATTGGATAATATCTGAATTTGTCCCAAAATTGAGAAAAAAACCCCCATCTAAATTCAGTGAAAATGTACCCGGAATAATCTATTAGACTAATTCTATGATTTGTGCTTTGTCCGATGTCGTGCTTTATTATTTATATTACATTATATTTAGAATTCCTAATTGCACTTTCTGAACCATTTGAAAGAAACGTTGTTGCTATTTATTTTTACGTGTTTGACCAAGTTAGTCAACCTATTTTTTTTGTACTTCTTGTTTTTCTAAAAATGTTACTGCTCCATTTTTATTTATTCATACATCTCAATAAATTATGTCAGTGAAATATGTATCTATTTCAGTTAGAAAGACTGAAATTAGTCGATTAATTAACCACACTTGTCCAGTTCTGGTGTCTCTCTTTAACATTGGGGCTAAGGGCTACAAAGACCAAAAAAACAAAAGCAAAAAAACCCCCAGAAATATTACGTTTGCGAAGTCAAGGGAGTCACTTGAGACAGAGTTTTCAAGGTCAGGAATCAAACATTATACATGGAATACATGAAATTGTCTTTTATTATTATTTTATTCAGCTGCAATTTAGTGTGTGAGGTGGAACAACAATTTTTTTTCTATGGCTTTCAATCAGTGGTGAAAAGCCTAACCTGCTCTGTGGGTTTAACCTCTGGTTTGTGCTGTGTCTCTGTAACAGGGGATGGAGGCGGCGGCGACGGCAGCAGCGGCAGCGAGGAAAGCGGAAACGACGGAGGCGTTTCCACCATCCCTGTTCCAGTCAAAGTCCTGACTACATACGAAGCCCTGTGTGGCCTGGGGATTGTTGGGAGCAGTCCTCTCAGTGAGGTGGACAATAAGGACCTCAGCAGTCTCCCACAAAACATGAGGAACGGTTTTCCCAGATTTAAACAGGTGTGATATCCTGTTGAAGAGAAGGCTAAAAACCCCTGAATGTAAACCTAAGAAAAAATCTCCTTATTTGGTTTGGTAGGATATTTTACAATTTGTTGGTAATTTTACTGCTCCTCTTTAAATTTACACCAAATATTAAATGAAATCCAATTTTAAGGGCTACAAAAGTTGACTCTGAATTTAGCAAAAATGTTTTTCTTCTAAAAGCACAATTAGTTCTTAATTGGCTAATATGCAAGGTATTAGATAGACATTAATAAACATTGGTTTGAAAAAAGAAAAATTCTTTCACAGTGAGAATATAAGTCTTACCGCCATTATGGACCCAAAAAATGGAAAACATGGAATTGGAATGGCAGATTACTTATTGATAATTTGATTTAACGCCATGTGTGTGCTATTGGTGTATCCAGTCCTAACTCTTCTTTGGTGATCAATGCCCTTCAGTATTTTGTGTGTGTGTGTTGCGTCCTGCAGATGGGCGACCGCGTCGGACCTGTAGGAACCGGTGAAGCCAGCTCGTCCTCCGCAGCGACATCCGCAGCATCCCACACTCACTGGAACAGGATGCTGGACAGACAAGAGGCCCTGGTAAGGACACAAGCTCTACTTCGCTACGGATTGTTTTGGGGATAAATTTCCTTTAAAACTTAAAAAGCAGCATAAAATAGAACACTAAACAGATTAGTGTCCTAATCTATTGATGTTCTGTATTGTCAGAACATCAAGAGGTTCTCTAAATGAAATTCTAGTGAAGAATTAACGAGGTTTAAAATGTAGTTATGAGAATTAGGAGACGGGGGAGCATAATAACATTGGTTTGTAGGAACATTTCAGAAAATATCAATGAGAAGTCCTTCAATTCAAAACAGTCAAATCCATTAATTATACACAGATATGTCAAGTGTTTTTATCGACTTTGATTTTGACTTAATGTAAACTGTTAAGTTTCTCAGGAATTTTAAGACAGAAATTTTAGAAAACCTTTTAGGTCATTAATCTCAATAATATTTTAATTTTTCCTTTGTCTTAAATATTAGTTTTACATACAGCTGTATGGTATTGTACAGATTAATATTGCTATAACAATTGTGGTGTGATATTGTGTGCAGCCCAAAATGTAAGTAATTTTTCTTTTTTCCTGAAAAACTTGGGAAGGTAAAATAAGCATGCCAAAAATGATGAACGGACAAATCTGTTGAGTTTCACTTTTTGTGCTGAATTATTCAAATAAATGTTTTTAACAGTGTAGTTTCAGATGCTGCCAGTATGAGAACATTGAGCACACACTTATTCTGATTATCTGTCCCATGCAAACTATAACATTTAAGCTGCAAGTCCAAAAATGGGTAGAATTCTATTGTTGTTGGGCTCACTGACCAGGCTAGCTAACCAGGCTAAAGATGAATTTAAATCCAACTCTAAGGGCTACAAAAGGTGACTGTGAATTTAGTATTTTTTTTTTCTCTTCTAAAAGCACAACTAATTCTTAATTAATGTACCTGAATGTACATTCATGTACACTGTAGGTACATTCACTACATCTGGAAGAAGTATTCTTGAAGACTAGTTGTCCAATGCTGTTAAAAAAAACTTAGTTTTTTCTTGCATTACTACAATTTTAAGTTTTCAGATTGAAAATATTGGTTGGAATTCCCAGTTGGTTTACTTTTTGAGATACAATTTACAAAAGCAGTTGCCTAGGACTTGTAGCATCATTAATCCAAATATTTCCCTATGGTCATGATGACATGTTGGTTCTGTTTTGGATGCCAGGATGCCATGGAGAGCACGGATTGTGGCCCCACAGCCGAGCGCGCCCTGGATTCAGTCTACCTGAGGAGACCACAGGATCCAACTAACGACACCGCCTCTCTTCTTCAAAGCACACACAACAGTTTCCATCTTTCCCAGGTTCTGTGTATTACAGCGACATGGAGCTAAATCAGTCTCCTGACCAATGTAGCTACAGATGCAGTGGTCAGAATGTTGTAGCTGAATTCTCATCTGATTTTTCAAAACATTTGTTTTAGATGGCCTTCCTTCCATGAGTGTTTGTTGTTTATATGCTAGTATAGAAGCTGCATACGGTGTCTCATTAGCAGACAAAAAATTAGTGGTTGACATTTTAAGCTGGTTTTAGCATTTCATATTGTTTTTTAGCATTTATAACACCTATTTCTGTGTTCTTTGGAGAATCTAGATTCCAAAACATTGTAAGCATTCCATCCATCCATCCATCCATCCATCCATCCATCCATCCATCCATCCATCCATCCATCCATCCATCCATCCATCCAT
>CAEFZY010023666.1:0-11304 GCA_903066815.1 Brachyrhaphis roseni
TATATATATATATATATTTGTATAAAAAGCTGAATATTCCTCTTCCACTAAAAGTGTGGGGTGTTTTTGTTTAGTTTAGTTTTCTTCGTCATGCAGCCATGCAGTATGAATTGCTGAAAGACATTCTCAGTTCATTAACTAATTCCAGAGAAAAAAATAATTTTTCTCTGGAATTATTTTCCTTTGGCAGCAGAGTTTGGCTCATTGTCAAGCTGAAATGCATTCCTCCTGCCAGGCTTATCAGAAGAAGGGAGGAATCTCATCTGACTTTATTTTTGTATCTCCAAAGGCACTAATTTACCATTGCCAAGTTCTCAATATACAGTATTTATTAGCCCACACACAACTTACTGTTACCCAGTACATATTTTATCCACATTGCCAATAATTACAGTAATTAATTCTTGAGTCTGTAGTTGCCTCTACAGAATGAAAATTATGCCAATTATACAGTTAAAAATAAGAGATGTGATTAGAGAAGTGCATAAAGTTAAAAATTACTATAACAGTTTTTATTTACATGCACAAGAATTCACGTTTTTAAGTGTCATAGTAAAAGCCCAACTTTCTCAGCTCCAGTGTTTTCTCCTTTCTGCCCTCCTGATCTCCAGCCAATCACTCGTGTTTCACTGCTGGTTCCTGAAGCGTTTGAGTCTGTTGCGTTCTGACGTCGGCTCCTGCTGCCTTCAGGTGACCCTCCTGAAGTCCGTGCCTCGTCCAGGCTTCATCCCCAAACGACTCATTCGTTTTTTATACCTGGCCTTCCTTCCAAGGAACTGTCTTACGGAGTGGGACTGGAAAACTCTTAGTACTTTGCCTTGGCATTATGTGATTTTTGCACTTTGAATCTTTGTACTCTTTGGGTTTGAATCCATTTATTTTGTCAACCTGGTTTGTTTTGAATACTGTCTTTAGTTCTTGTTTTAAGTGCTCCCTACTTTTTTGGATCCCTTGTTATCCTAGACACGGTTGGGTTTAATAATGCTTTGTTTAATTACTTTGCTGATCTACTTTCTTTTGCTTTATCATTTTAGACTCAGAGATCTTGCCTGTTCAATTGTCTCTACGATGTTTTTGTCTTCAAAGGTTCCTGGGAGAGATGAGTGTCAATCAGGTAAGATGATTGACATTTCTGCATTTCTTTTGCATTTGTTAGCTGTATTAAGTTAAGAATCAGAACATAACATTTTAAGAAACACCATATATATTGTTTATTCATAATACTTCATTAAAAATAGGTTACAAAAAGGAATGTATACAAATCTCTTCCAAGCTTCACAAAAGCAGATGTTTATGTACAGACTGTCATATTTTCTTCCCACTTACAGATATGTGGGTACTAGGAAATATCAGGTTCTTAATTATATCAGGAGAAAATAGCATTTTATAATATAAATATGACCAATTTTAAAATCTGGTGCTTTCCTTTTCATGCAAACCACAACACAAATTGACAAAAAAATTATTTTAACTCACCTTTATTTGTCGAACAAAACCTACAATGTTTCACATCTGAAAATTTATGTCCAACATAAAAACAAACATGATACATCCTTAAATTGTCTCTCAATAAAAGATAGTGTAGGAGCATAAATAAAAGCTCCTTGTTTAAGTGCTAAATTGATCAACATAGAAACAAGCAATTCATCCCCACAATTTGAATATGCAACAAACCAAGATGTATTATGAATATGAAGGCCTACATTCATTAAATCTATACTTCTATTTACATTTTCAGGTTATTAGAGCCATAACATAACATTAAAATTCAAATGAAAGCAGGAGGCAAATGGAGTGTGGTGATTTTTAACTCTTACTGTCAAGGTACCAATCATGTTTGCCTGTGTTGGAATAAAGCAAACATGGTAAAAGTCCTGTTGGGGTCAATTCCCAAAAAATGGCAAAGTTTGTGGCATGAAAACACTGACACACTCACCCCTTCTGGTCATGTTACACTTTCAGTTGCATTAGAAATACTAGGCTGGTGAATAAAAACTTCTCTGGTTCAAAGTGTGCAACAGAGATGGTTACAAATACATTTTCAACACATTAACCATCACATTTCTTTTTTTTGGTTACATCAAAAAATTACTTGTTTTATCAGGTTTCTGGCAAGATTTGAGGCCCATATTAAACAAGTAAATAACATGATAAAATACATAAATGTACATGTATATACAATACACAACAATTTGGCAACTTCTGTTAAGTAAATCACCTGGCAAGACATTTGGCAAACTGTAAAACATCCTTGTTAAGTAACTGCAGCCCGTTTGAGTCTCCAGCAAGAGCTTTGACAAAAAATAAACAATAAACCGAAAACTCTTGATTTTTTTCCCCTCTAAAATAGCTTTTTAGTTCTGTTTAGCATATCTGTTGAATGTCAGACAGTTTTGTAAATAAAACACTGTACAGAGTAGTACAGCAATTAACTTATCTGAACAGACAGTGTCAAAGATAAATATAAGTGCAACAATAATAATGAGCAAAAAAGGACGAGTTCTGAAATGTTTTTAAATGACAACATCAGTGCAGATTTTCTTGCCGCTGTAGATCTTTGAAACTCTCTGAGTCAAGTTGTTGGTAAGCAGCTTGGGAAGCAGTGAGTCCACTTTCTTCTGTGGTCCTGATTTCCTCCTGTTATAAAATCACAATTTGGTCTTTAGTTTATTTTATATCCTGTTGTGCACATTGCCCTGCAAAAGTAATGATCCTCCTTCAACATCTTCACATTTAATCACTGCAAACCTCAACTTATTTCCCAGTGTTTTTCATTTCAATTACCAAGAACAACTAGTGCACAGTTGTGAAGCAAACGGAAAATGATGTAAGACTTTCTAAATCTTTCAGAAATAAAAATCTGGATGATGTGGCATCTGTGCTCAGTCAGTTTCCTTAAAATAAATTCCAGTGCAACCAATCATTATAAAAGATGACTAGGTTATAATAACAATATCATGTGTTTTGGACATCTTAATTGATAGAGTATTGCACTGTACTTAACTATAAACCTATCAAGACAAAGCACATTATTAGAATAACCTGGTCAAAGTCCAGAGCTAACTCCTATAGAGAGTTAGCTCTGACAGAATGATGTTTACAGATGTTTTCCATTCAATTAGACTGAGCTTATTTTGCTCAAACAATGGGCACAAATTTTAGTCTAGACATAAACCTGGTAGATATTATAACCCAAAACCGACAGGGAAAGAATGAAAAACAAAGAAATAAATCATGTTATGCAGCAAAGCATAACACTGCACTTAGAGTTAAAAACATCTAAACTCCCCAGAAAGTAAGGAAATAAAGAGTAAAGAACCTTTAACAAACATGAGCAAGCTGTTTGTGCTTATTAATATTGACAATCCCTTTGCAAAGCCCTGGAATCACGTATGTGTTTGTGCAAAAATCACATTGTGCGTGTGTCTAAACTCACATGTTGACTGCTGCCCACATACACAGAGACACCACCAGGATGACGATGATGACAACAGCAATGTAGATGTAGATCGACACAGAATTCATTCCTGGTCCCAGAGTGGTTTTTCTGTTATCCAAATCTGGAACAAAATCTAATAAAACCAGGTTTGTTACAAAGAGATATTTGATTATAATATTTGATTAAAAACACATGTTAAAAAGTAACAAAATCCACAAAAACCTAAAAGCAAATCAGCGTGATAACAGTGTAAAATATTCATTTCAATAGTTTTGGAAATCCAAGTTTTGGATCTAATAAAAGAGGGAACCACCTGCAGGTGGTGCTGTAAGAAAGGTTCATGTATATTTGTTTCTACCTGTAACATGCTGGATTACATCACATAACCACAATAATCTGAAATCTTACAGTCACATGTTGTCTGATCGTAGAGGAATTAAGGAACAATTCAAACTCAACTTCAGGTGTTTCATACAGAATTTTGCTGCATTGCCCCATGTAGCCGCAAACAGTTAAATCCAAAACAAATCGCATTGAAACGACTGAAGCAAATTCTGCTTTATTATAAAAAGAATCACCCCAAAGAAGCCAACCCAGATATTTGGCAGATTTGGTAAATGTAGGTAAAAAGGGAAAATTATATTTATGCTCAAGCCTAAATAATTTTAGGGTAAATATTGTTTACAGCATCATTAGGGCTTTCTAAGATCAATCCACTCTGTTAGCAACCATTCAAAGCTTTAATGGCTTATTTCCAGAAAACATACATGTTTTTTAACTGTAACAGCTCGTAAATTTTAGATGCTTATATTTTCATCTCTGCAGAACAGTAAATCTAACTGTCTAAAGGAACATTTTAGACTTTGATTTAATACAAAATTTGCAGCACAACTTTGGTAGTCGTCCATCTTGCCATTTTCATGCGCAACAATTTTCAGGTGCGTCTGTTGCAGCTTATTACATTAAAAGGCTATTTTTCCATTTTATTAGCCCAGACTCCATCTGTCTAGATCAATTAACATTAGCTCAGTAGATTTAAAACTTAACACAAATTACATTTAAAAAGATTGTTTGTTGTTAATTTTATTTATCTGAATAGGTTTTCATGCAGGGATGTACAGATTTTAGAATGACTACCTGGATGGCAAGTTTCATGGCTCCAATCACTCCAGAAGCTTTGGTCCACACAATAAGAGTTCAGCCTGGACCGAACCTTGAAGCAGTTTCTCTCATTGCTGTTGCTGAAAGGCAGAGTCACGCGGGGCTTCTCAGTGTGAATGTGGTTCTGTCACATAGGAAAACAAGTAATAGTTTTATAAAAGAAATTAATAACACAAGGGGAAGTAATATGAAAAAGTGTCATTTTAAGAACTTAAGGGCACAAATCTGATGTGATTTAAAAATTTAAAAGAGGCTCAAGCTTTGAAAATTCTTCAAAATGCACTGGAAACTCTGAATGCTACAGTTTACATGAGATTTCAGCACACCTTTACCAATGCTGCCTGCGTTAGCAATACATTTTCAAGTTCATTCAAATAAAAATATGTGATGAACTTGTGCAAAAACTTTCAACAGAATTTTTAGAAAGAACATATAAGCTGATGCAGTGAGTCTTATCAGAAGGTTCATATCTCATCAACCATACCAAAGATAATTTTCCATCAGCCCCCACATGATGGTGTCTCACTTCCCACTCAAGGCAGTGCGCAGGAAGCCTCCCAGCGGGATTCTCCCAGTGAAACTCCAACTCCGTGTCAGAACTCATTTGCAGATGCAGCTTATCTGGAGCTGTAACCTTCACTGCGAAAACATTAAAACCAAGTATAAGATATCACCAAAGGAGAAAGGAGGAAAACCTCATCTGGTTTAGAAGAAGAAGAAAAAAACAATGACAGAGTCAAAATATTAGAATGAGAGACTAAACTACCACAGAGGTTGCATGGCAGCTGTCATGTACACACCCTGGTTTTGAATCTGCAGAGAGACGAATGTTGCCTTCAGGGGCCCTTCACGGGAGGAGCCGTTTACACAGAGGTAGATGTCAGTGAACTCAGGAAGAGATTTTCCTGGGAAGTTGCAGCCCTTCCTGACTCCACCTGACAAAGTGTAGCTGGGGCATTCAACTGCCTGATCCAGGGATTTATGCCTGGGAGAAAAACAAAAAAAAAATCTATTCATATAGTTGGTAATTTTATGACTAATAAAACAAAAGAGTTGCTGCCAAAGTAAACAACATATACCCGCAATAATTTACAAGACAAATATTGATGTGTCAGGTGGAAAATTATGATGTGAAAGTGGAAGAACTTATGGGGCATGACGGATGAGTCACATTCAGAAAGTTTCCAAAACTTTGCAGTCGTTTTTCATTAACAAGAACCGCGAGCTACAAAGCATTCGCAACAAAAACAATTATTTGTGAGCAAGCTAGCATCCAGCCAAAAAGCTTATTTAAGCAGGTTACCTACCAGAAATAGAGATTCTGCAGTGCGCTGGGTGGTGTCTTCAGGCTGCGTGTCCAGCTGCACTCCAGATTCTCCATATTATGGTACACGCAAATAAACGCTTTGGCTTCTGTATCCAAAATTCCTAAACACAACGATAAAAAAGCCACACAGCAAATGTTTCTTAAAACCTTCTGTACCGTTTGAAATATTCCATGTTACAGCAGGAAATATCTTTGGATTTTGTAGGATTTTATATGAAGAATCAACAACAAAGTGTCTTAATTGTGACACTTTGTTACAATTAAAGTGTTAATTTTTAAAAACTAAAAATTAACACTTCTTAGTGTTAATTTATTGTATTTAGTATTAAAAAGCATGGATAAAAAATTTTTAAAAAGGAAATAAAAAAGAAATCACAAAATAGTGCAGAATATTAGTATTCATCCACACAGAGTTAATATTATTTTGCTAATTTTGTTTTGCAAAAGAGTTCAACCTCGGTTCTATTTGATATCCATCAACTCTGACCAGCTTCCTGGTCTCTACTGATTTTTTTTTATTATTATTTTGATTTAATAATGAGGGTCCATCTGAAAATTTTGTGAGTTTAGGAGTTCATAAGTTTCTTACTTCTTCCTTTTCAAGCATGTTAAGATTATTGTGGTAGAAAAACGTCTTTTGCATTCCTTGTTCATGTGTGTGATTTTATGCTTCTATCATGTCCGAAATAAATGAATAAAATTAATAAAAAGCATCCCCACTGCCACCACCAGGTTTCACAGTGGGAACGTTGTATTGAAGCAGTGCATTTTACAACACACAGCATTTCAAATGCGTCTCAAATTGTTAAATTTTGGTCTCATCTGACCAGAGCACTTTTTTCCACATGCTTGTATATATCTGCCTAAAACATTTACTTCCACTTCCTAATTATGCACCAATATTTTTTGGTCTATTACATACATTCGCAATGAAATACATTCAAGTTAGTGTTTGTGATCAAGTTCAAGGTGTGTCACAGCGTTTTGTGCTACAGCTGTGAAGCACACGTTTAGGGCTGACCTGTGCTGGGAGGTTTCAGAATCATCTCAGTGCAGTTTTTGCTCATGATCATCGTGTTGTTGGTGCACGCGCCATTCAGAATGGTGTAAACTCTTATGTGGACGTCTTTGGACGGGTCAAACTGGGCGCTGTAGGTCCTCCTCGGGGTTCTGAGAGTCTGCCAAGCCAAGCATCCAGACATGTTGTTACACATCAGACATACACTTGAAGAGTTTTAACACTTTGTGTACATTTACATGCAAAGGCAGCTGAACTAAAAGGATAGGCGTTAACTGTTTCCAGGTTTGATTGAGTGGCCTTTAGTCCAGAATTGAAAGCAACACAAATAGTTTTTTGTACTGCCAGGTTTATCAGAAGTGGCAAACATCCAATTATTTTTCTTTATGTTAAAGTTATAACATCAATCCTTCACACGGTTGTTCAAAACAGGTTTGACAGTAGAACCTTATGAAATAATCTCTTCCACTATTGCACCAATCCGTCATTATTATCCTTTACAAGTCCTGATTACTTGAGTGATGCGTTATCTACCTGTTGTGTCATTATTCTTTGGAAACAATTCTATGACAGCATGTTTGTGAGTCAGTCGGGTTCAGATTGGCAGTAATGACAAGGTTGTTAAGGCGCCATTGATGAAATCTTAAAATGCATGCAAGTGTGAGTAATTTTCCATTGCCAGACAAGATCACGTTTCAAGGTGCCAAAATGACAACATGACTTTAAAATGTAGCTCTAAACAATTCAAGTGTTTCTTCTCGATTAAGCGAAGCGTTAAGAAAATATTTTTCATTTAATTAATTCATGTGTGTTTTTTACTACATTATTTTAAAGATCAATATCCAGAAAGTCAGTCCAAGGCTCTGTTAGACCCTAAACAGAGGTGCAAATTTAATTTAAATGTACTTTGTCCCATTTTTAAATCTTATTTTTAATCTCCACATCCATATTCAAATCTATAATCTTACTATGTATCTTAAAATTTGATTATCTTCTGCGGGGCACGTCTATAATGTCACCAGTACCATCTCTTTATTTGTTCAACCCCTATTTTCGATTTTGCCACTGTATCAGATTGTACTCTGTTCAAGGATGAAGTAAATAAGATCCTGCGGCCTAAGATACTCTGCGCCGATTTAGCACTTCAGCAGGAGAATGGTGAATCATCACGTAGCGAATGAAGTTGTAAACCTGCAAAGCCTGAAGGAATTCTAATTAAAAAAAAAATTGTAAGAACAATTTAATTACACCGACGGACTAATAATCCACAGCCTTTGATGCATTCATTCATGCAGGAGAAAACCCAAACAAGTATTAAGTGCATAGAAATGTACATAGTTTAAAACTCAGCACTCACCTCCCAGTTGTTCTTGTATGTGTTGAAATACTCCAGCTGGTACTGAGGAAGGCACTTTGTCATTTTCGTCAGGCTGCTTGGTGGACTCCAAGTAATCTGCATTTGTCCGAGGCGACCAGAGTCCAATACTGCAAGATCCTCAGGGGGATCCACTACAAAATAAAGAGGACATCTCTGCTTATTGAGCCTCTACAGCATTTCTGTCCTTTCTTTTTTTTAATCACGGTATTTTAGACTGTATTTTAGACATAATCACCCATACTACAGCTCTCATAATCATATTAAAGGATGTTAACCTGTGATTGCACAGCAGCGCATGCTCCCCCTCCAGGTTATGAAGATCAGCATCAATGAATGAAGAACACCGGATTTATTAGCCATCGGTGAAAAACAACAAATCAACAACCAAAAAAGGCTAGAAAACAGAAAAATACTATAAAAATAAATAAAATCCTGAGGTGTGGTGTGACCGTCAGCTGCTCCTGACTCAGCTGGATTTAACGACTTTGAGGTAAATGTGCTTAGCTGAAGCTTTATAAAAGTAGGCGGGTTCCGTCGGTGTACAACAAAACTCAACTCGTTCTTCAACCCCTCTTTCCCGTCCTCCCGTATTACTAATGTCGCGTAAATCTCCCGTAATGTAATATAATGTAAAAACAAAACATTCCTGTGCCTCTCCAAATTGAATTATTTCACCAGCCTCCTGAGAACTGTCACCCAGGCTGGTGCAGGTGCCGTCAGCGGGAACAAACCAGGTGTTGTGCACAAAGTGGTGATCTGAAAAACCACTGATCTGATCGGGTGAGACCGGCTGGGTGCGCGCCGGGGAAGCGCATTCAGTGTCTCCTCGAGTCGATTTTTAATGTTTTTCTCGTTTATTTCTTTAAGACAAATTATGCTAACACCAATAAATTCCCATAAAGCTACAACAAAGGTTAAATGACACGCAGTTTCTGCATGGAATTACTTTGTTGAATATGTAAGATATATTTTTTTTAACTTCAGTTCCCTTTCGCTCTATTACAGGAAATGCATGTGAATTTCCACAGTATTTCAGGTAACAAAGGTAAACTTATCAGATTGCAGTTTGTAAGTGGGTGACATGTAGTTATTTTAGATTTCTTGTAAACCTGTCTTAAAATGTAAGGAGTACTGGACCTCAGTCGAGTATTTTACAATCCAAAATTTGACAGGCATGTGAGAAGATACATCCATTTCCACGTGAATGCGTGGATCATCACGAAGTAACCCACGGAGACAAAGAGTATGTTCTCCACCCTGCCCCATTTTTCATTGGAAGAGATTTAATATTTAAATAAAACTGTACAGACATTTTCTGTCCATCATCCACCGGCAGTTATTATTATAATTATTAATATCATTATAATAATATTATATTATATTATTCTGTAATAATAATAATAATTACTATTATTATTATTATTATTATTCGATGTTCTTGCATTTCCTGCCCTGCAGGCACTTCAGTTTTTCCCCTTTTCCTTGTAAAGACTTTTGTTTCTTTTCAGCTGGCAAGTAGGTCACAAACTGAAATGTATGATGTCACTGTGTCCCAGTTCTTTTGGTACCAAGATGTCAAGTCTTGGCAGGTTTTAATAGCCATGTATGCCGGGTTGGTTCAAAGGCAGAATGTTACCACAGGGCTTTTTGTTTTTTTTTTCAATGTGTTGTGGGGTGAGATTGCTCACCTGTTTTACTGCATTACATCAAATGGATTAAAAAGAGCTTCAGTCTCCAGCTAAAAGCCCAACTTGACAGGTTGTTGTACTTTCACTCACTTCATTAAACAGACTTAACTTCCCATAATGCTCTTCCAAAACTCCTCTTTACAATCTCATGATCTAGGTTCATCCTTTGAAGCGCTTGGTCAAGGTGCTGATACTGGATTGAATAAATATACTTGACACTAATGGCTGCATTTTACATCTTCATTCCTTTTTTAAGTCATGAAAACTTAGCATACTAACAACACAACTTTTTATGTATCCGTACCCTTTTCATGTTTTAGAAAGGTGGAATTTTTTTACATTTAAGATTCTGAATTTCTATTAATGAAGTTTGAGAGAGGGCAATACTGGAAGAAAGCTGAAATAATTGTGCTGCTACAATAATTATACAGGAAAAAGTTCAATAGGAGATGGATATAAAAACCAATCTGCTTCTTCCTTCATTTTAAACGACATAGTCTAATTTTTATATATTTTACTAAATAATTCTCTGTTATAAAGCTTTCTCGAATCTTTGTCACATTAATATGGCCATGTTCTTTTAATATTCAAAATAGAGATTTTAATCATTTATGATAAAAACCTGACCCTGCTAGTAACATACAGCCAGAGATAGAAAATAATGGTTTAAATCAAAGAGTGTGTAAAGCACAGACTTTAATTAAATCAAGATCTGAAAACTGATTGTCATGATGGGTCCTAGTTTCTTTACCCACATACAGAACACAACCAGGAGAACAGATCAGATAAATAAAGTTTAATTTAACAACGATGCAAAGTGAGAATGTGTGGATCTTGTCCTTTGGCAACCGGGGTCGTCTGTAAGTTGAAGAGCATTGAGAGAGAGATGGTGAGTTTGAAGTTGTCGGAAAATAGAACTTCACGAAGAATTAGATTCATCTTAAGATAAACTTCCACCGGAGGTAAAGGAGTGGTTTCCAGGATATGGTCTCTTTGTGGGTGTCCTTGGAGTGACCCAGGAAACACAAGGAAACACCTGAGAGAGAGGCAACAAGGATAAATTACTAGAATTTTAGAGAAAATGCAGAAAGCTAGCTCAGAGGGGCGCAGGGTACCATAACTGGCAAACACTCAGGCGTCGAAGTGCTGGCAGCCTGCTCCTCATATACTGGGGTTGATTGGGTGATGAATCCCAGGTGCGCTGACAGTCAGAGGACACGCCCCCCCCCCCCCCCCCCCCCCCCCCCCCCCCCCCCCCCCCCCCCCCCCCCCCCCCCCCCCCCCCCCCCCCCC
>CAEFZY010023674.1:0-48937 GCA_903066815.1 Brachyrhaphis roseni
TGTCAGAACGCTGGTTTGTAATCTATTAATAAAGTTTGACTGACCTATCTGACTGTTTTGTTGACATTCCCTTTAGCACAGCTCCTTCTAATGGATGCATAATGTAACCCCAGCCTCTACTGTAGCGTCTATTCTATGCGCCTTATAATGCGGTGCGCCTTATATATGAAAAAAGTTTTAGAATAGGCCATTCATTGAAGGTGCGCCTTATAATGCGGTGCGCCTTATAGTGCGGAAAATACGGTAATAAGTTTATCATACCTGACAGTCGAGTCAGAAGACCCAGTGACGATGACTCTCTCATCATACTGGAGACACAATACTGAGCCTGTGTGGCCGGTCAGTACCTTCAGACATTCCAGTGTTTGTTTATCCCAGATCTGCGAAAGAAAAGGAAAAGAATGAAGAAGATGAGTGTGTGAAGGGGAGATTCTGGCAGGGAAGGACACTGTGAAAGAGAAAGAATATGTGGTTTTGCAAACGGTGCAGATTTGGGTCACACCAAGAATGGCCTGTTCTTGCAGCCATGTCCTTTCACCATTTATGCTCCATTTCTCTACTGCTCTGCATGCAAATCAGAGCCAGCAGGGTCTTCAATGGCCATGTGTCAGCCTCCTCCATAAAATTTAAGAGTCACTTCTCGCCTCCCACCATTAACCCCTTGTCGTCTCTTGGCTCAGGACAACACCAGAGCCGAATCCTTTTATCCCATAATTCACTGGTGCCTGGTCTAAGTACCTGGTGTTTCAGCTAGGCACCACAGAGAAGAAGGAGGTAAGCTACTCCGCGCCAGAACAACATTTCATTTCTAAATACATAAACACTGGCTTGACTAAATCAACTGTGCTGAGAATGCTGAACTGCTATGGGCAACACATTTGGTTCTCCTTTGCTGGTGGTACCAAACAAAGCCATTGGGATCAATGTTAATTACTTCAATGTGTCCATGTGGACCAGTGAGGCAGACAGAAACATGTCAACAATGTGTTTAACTGTCTCAGTTCAAGAAAACAGGTTGGGGAGCCTACAATTACTCTGTAAAACTATACACGTTAAGTGTAGTGCTGAACTTTAGCTGCTGATGCACTTTAATTTCCCTACTGAGGGACAAACATTTACTCTATTTCTGAACTTTTATTGGAAAGATGAATGAAATTAGAGATTAGGGACCACAGCTGCCTGTGAATGGTTAAAATCTGTGAGACCCCCTCTAAAAGTAGTCATAGCTGCTTATTTTAACAGTTCAAACATAAAACATACCTTAACATGCGTCAATACGCACAGTGAAAACTGCCTTAGCACTGCCGCAAAAGCTAACATATATAGTCTTCCTTAACTCTGCTCGTGGGGGTTCAGCCAAAGAGTATCAAGGAAAATTAATGGCACTCCTGGTTTGGCTGCTTTGCAAACACCAACCAGGAACATGTCAAGTAGTGTTGCGCCTCTCAGCTTCCCGAACTAGATTTTGTTTAAAAATCTAGTTCGGGAAGCTGAATTAGCGCACATCTAGAAAATGCTCTAGATGTGCGCTATGAAAAGAATTCACATATATCAGAAAGATGAATGAAATTAGAGATTAGGGACCACTGTACTCGCTACTCAACTGAGCAGTGCATACAAATAATATTAAGTTATATTCCATAGAAAAAATCTGCAAATTGGAGAATAAACAAAATGTATTGCACATTTTGGCTACATGAATATTAGTCAAAGTATTAAACTTAATGTAATCTTTGAAAAAGCATATGCAGACAATCTTTTTTTCTTCCCTTAAGCAACTTAAATGTGGTTACATTTGTGATCTGAATTATAAATTATGTGGCATTCATATCAATATGTGTAAAAGGAAAAAAAGGGAGGCGGGTGGGGGGATAGTTTTGCAAAATGACATACCTTGATGGAGTTGTCCCTAAGGCCACTGATGATCTTCTCATCATCGTACTGGAGACAATAAACACCTTTACTGTTTTCTGAGCGACACTGAATCCTTTGCAAGTTGTGTCTGCCACATCGCCAATTAGCCTCAATTGTCTGCAAAGAGGAAGGAAACACAAGAATAACAAAATAAACAAACAATCATAAAATGAAAAAAGACAAAAAACAAAAACAAAACAAAACAAAAAAACAGGTACCATCACTAAACCATCAAGAAAGTGAATTCCTGGAATGTGAAAGTCGTTACTTTTAACAATACCACCAGTGGAATATTTAATATTTTGTTAATCCATCAAAGCAACAGAGTTCATTTTAGTTTAGCATCAATATTAAAATATGTGCCTAAGTCACATATTTAAGCACATATTTATATAATAATAACTATTACTATTATAATAATGGTTATTATTATCTGCCTTTATTAGTTATTATTAAGGCAGATAATAACTAGAGCCACTTTTTGCTAACTGAAAAAATATTTATGTTCAATAATAAGAAATCTCTGACACTAGTAACTTATTCTGATGTACACAACTTTTGATCCTCTGATTTATGCTGTACTTAACTTGGAACATTTGGTTTTTCTTGGCTGTAAACTCTGCCAGCAAAGTGAAAAGAGCAAGAAACATGAATTGCTCTTAATACATTGCACACCAGCCAAGGTGGAGTCTTACTAGACAAAATGTACTTCTTGTAGATAACAGTTGCACAAGCTCCACAAAAATATTTGTAGGGAGCCTCTATTACTCAACTGAGCAGCGAGTACAGCTCAGAAGCCAGAGCAATCTTACTACAGAGTCTCTTAGATGGTTACAAAAACGGGTTATATCTAAATACCATAAATCAAAGATATGGGGATATTACAATAAATAACTCCAATAAACTCCCCAAACAGAAATAAAAAAATGAATGCAAGTAAATTATGTACATTTAAAACTAACAATTAAATGTGTAGGTTTTTTTTTATTCCTCTGGACACCATTTACATAAAACAGCCATTTTTTAATGAAGGTAGATAAAATGTCATAAGCACAAAAAGAGACAGCATTTTACTATTTTAAATTAAAACTAAACTAATAAATAATCTTTTAAAATAATTAATTAATTCATGCCTTACCTCTATGTCTTGAATGATCTTAGGATAAAGAGAGTGATAGTAGGAGTTGGGCGGGATTTCTGATGTGCGGTTCTTGAACAAATATTTCTCCCTGGGGTATGAAAAAAAACATACAATATAAGAAAGGCAAATACTGTTTTTAGTGGAATTTATTTTACCTTTAACAAACTGAAGACAAGAATAAATAATATATTACAATAGTCTTGATGTTTCTTTTACCTTACTCCATTGAAGATACAAAACTAACAACTAACATCCTTGTTTGCTATTAAAATGGTTTTGCTTTTATCCTCACCACTGGTGTCTTTCAGACAGGCCTTTCCAAAGCGGGTCGGTCCGGACCATTCGCTCAATGAGCTTCTTCCACAGCATACCCTCAGAGATTACCCTCTGCCACTCTTTACATACCAGCTCTGCAGCGCAAAGCGAACGTGCATCCAGAAAAGACAGGATGTTCTCTGCAATGTGATCCAAGCCTTGGGCTGGAGAGAGGGAACAGAGGTGAGTGTGAACAAGCCAAGGCAGCAAATTAATACATTTCTCTCAAGTCAAGTTTTGTTTGCCAACGGCTGCGTTTTTGCTCTTTTTTTTCTCAGCAGTTCTGCAAACGTATTGCGTACTTTCGCAGCACAAACTCACAATGTTATTTCCAGTTAAACAGCTTTCAATTCATAGGATTTATAAGTGACAGGGTAGCGAACACCATGCTTATTAAAAGTTGTAACCGTGTTGCATTATTGCACATTTGTACCTGGCAATGCAGTGATGAAATCCCTCTGCAGCATGGGTTTGAGGTAGGAGTTGATGTGGCCGTGCTGGTAGTGGCACATACGGGATATCAGCCGCTCAACAAACTCCACTTGGTCAGCCTCTGACCACTGGTCAAACAAGGCGATGCAGTGTTCCTTCTCCTTCTCATAGTTCCCTTCTGACGGACGCTTGCGAGACCCTATTACAGGACCGTTAGTAAGCTGAAAAATAATAGGAAAAGCTGATTAGTGAAATGTCCCCTGCTTATTCAGCTTAGCTGTATAGCACTTTCATAAGAGTTCAAATACATACAATTTATCTAAACAGAGATAAACCTGGTATATGTGAAAACTTGGCTTTTTGTTTTTAGTTTCAAACAGTGTCATGTTATCAGTGGAACAAAGTAAATCCTATCCATCTAATGATACCAAGATCCTGATGCCAAATGAGCTCATTTGAACTGGACTCCATTTTCATTGCATCTGTTGACACAAAGTTTCTCCAAGTCTCAATAAATTATATTTAGGAAGTGTAGTGGCTTTTTAAAATTATTTTATTTCAACACCTAGAAGAATTACAAAAATTAACCTAAGAAATGTTTCCACTAAAGGAACTTTTTCCAAGTCATTTCCTGTGGCGAACTTTTACCCCCTTGAGGTCAAACAGCATGCACTAGTGTAAAAACTCATTAATGGAGTCAAATTTTAGGCCCAGGTAGGAAAATAGCACTTTTCTATTACACCGAGCCTTTGGGATGTACTTGTGCGGAACATTATGAGCATTATATTTTAGCAATTTTGGTTTTAAACTCCTCAACCATACAGAATTTCTGTTAACTTTAACTAAAATCTCATAAAGTGTTTGACACCAATGCTGGTGTTTTCTTTAAATTCAAAAGCAATTGCAGAAGCTACATTTTCTTTTCCTGACAGTATCACCACACCATAAAAAAAATACAACTTCATATGCCACATATTCATTTTGATATTGGGGTTTTACAAAAATGGTACGCTTTATCCAAAATTGAGATTTCAATTGAGGTGTGTATTTCCAGACACACCTTCACCATTGTAGTCTTCTTTGGCGACAGGTCGTCCACTAAGGTCTGTGACTCCATCCCTGACGTGGTCTGTAGAAAAAAAGAGACAAAAAACACAAAGAAGGCAAAGCTTAGTGAAGCCCTTTATTACAGTCTGTAAAAGCAACGTTAGGAGTTTAGGAAGGCAGCAGTGTAGACAGAGCTTTGAAAAAGAAGTGTCACAAATGCAACCAAGGACAGACAGGTTACCGCTGAGATTTCAGATAAGTTAACGCAACAAACAGCCGTGCCTACACACACACACACACAAAGTGAAACAAACAAAGAGTCTAAAACAAAAGGAATCTGTTTGCTTGTCTGTGACGTGGGCTAAGTAGTCTGGACAGGAAATTAAATTGCAAAATTATGAGTATGTCACTGGCACTAACTCAGGCATGGCAGCAGAGAAAGAAGAAAGTAGGATAAAGAAAAAATCCTAACGATTTCTAGGAAGGATTCTGACTAAAATGTATTATTGTTATTATTAAGTTATATAATTTACAATGGGAAACGGTTTATATACCAAATTATTACCGACAGAAGCGTGAGAAGTTCCTTTAAGATATGCATTTATTATGTAAGATCGTTTTAGCTCACATGGACTTCACAGATTGTTATGCAACAATCACAAATTTATAAAATTACTTTCATCATAACTTGTATGATGACAAAGTCCAGCTGCATTCTGGGCAAGGATGGGCATTAGGCACTTCAAATTTTATTACAATAATTGGTATTCATTGCAATGACGTTAAAGTGACAATATAAAGTACTGATAAATTCATCCCAGCCTTTATGGCATAAATCTTATTGTGCATACTGTGAAAGCAAAAACAGACAGCTTCAAACTGCAACCATTATTAAAATGGGTAAAGAGTTACATTTAGTAGTGTGACTACAAACAATGGCATTGCAACATATTTTTGAAAGATGGTTATATGGAATATCATGGAACTACTAGCGGGAAAAAACATTAAAAAGTCAAACTTTTATGATATTAAGACTTTTAACTTAAACAATACCGATCAACTTTGTGTTTGCAACATATCACAGATTGCTGCTTACAAGTGTCCAAAGCTCCCAATTCTTGATGTTAGGTTAGGTTATCCTTTTAAAAACAGTCAGAATTGCATCTGTAGTAGTAAAATGTTCAACAAACGCTGGCGTGATCGTGCTGGTTCTTTGAAATTAGCAGAACATTGAACAGAACAAAGTGAACAGAAACTAAATGACATGTAGCTCAACAGTCACATTCTTATTGGAATAAAAATGACACACACAAATGCTTTACCTTGAAATGAATCATTACTATTCTTTGTGTTTACTATTCTTGTGGTGAGTCATAGCCACACCACAAAAATGGCTTTGACTGGAGAAAAAAAAAGTAAGCAAAAAACAATGAGGTGGTAATAAAATGACAATTAGTGCTACAGTGGCAAGACAGAAGTTCTCATCAGTATTCTGGTTTATAAATGCTGGAACAGTTAAATAATGTGCCCCTTCTGTTGAGATGCACCGAAAAGAACAGTCTGTTACACAAAATTGGGCAATTTTGGCTTGATTGGTCCTGTCCAGTGACCAGCAGATAAGAAACTGAAAATGATTAATAAAATTACCATACTGGGCCATGCTGATGCAAACACTCTACGTCTACTGCTACAGAACATGACGTACTGAAGGAAGAGTGAAGTGTTACAGAATAAAGCGAGAGGAAAGACACAAGGTGTAAGAAGCTATTTAAAAGGAAACTGCTTTGATGACATCTAGATGCTTGTGGTTTATTCAAGATGCAGGAAAGCGAAACTTAAAGCAGGACCAAACAAAGGTTTTGAGCCATTTGTGCTGTTACAAAACCAGATATTGGAAATTGGTCACAATTCTGTTCGGTGCATCTTTATAACTTGTTTTTACTAATCTTGGTGTAAAAAAAAAAAAAAAATTTTAAAACCTGAACTGGTATTATTATTTTTTTTTTTTTGTAAAACCTAGAACCCTTCAACATTTACCAAAGCAGACAGGAGACACAGCTGGGATGGTCTTGTTGGTGTTCATGATCATGCAGAGCAGAAGAAGATAAGGAAGAACAAATCAAAAACTGACCAGGTTATGCCAGGCAGGCAGGCAAGCAAGCATGT
Organism: Brachyrhaphis roseni; assembly: GCA_903066815.1. Classification (NCBI taxonomy): domain Eukaryota; kingdom Metazoa; phylum Chordata; class Actinopteri; order Cyprinodontiformes; family Poeciliidae; genus Brachyrhaphis; species Brachyrhaphis roseni. The sequence continues at coordinate 7,016 of CAEFZY010023674.1, forward strand.
AGCCTGTCTGAGCTTTAAGGAGCCCCCCCACCTCGACCCTCACACCTCCAGGTAGGAGAGAAATTATTACTCCTCAATGCAAGGTTATTCTCTGGTAGCCATGGGAGTACTTTCTCGATTTCCTTTGAAGTACTTCAATATTTTGAGAATATTCAGCCTATCTAATATCTAGTTTTATAACAAGCAGCTTTGTTTCTTGGCAAAAATTGGGCTACTAGCAGGAGCGAGAGAAAGGAACCAGAGAAGAACCCAAAAGCTGAGCAGGGGAAAAGGAGAAGAGAAGGTTGGATGGTAATGTGGACTGTGAGTGGGTGCTGTCTGTCTGGACCAGGGTGGCATGAGCAGTCATGTGGAGAGGTCAAAGTAAAAAAAAAATGAAAGAATGAAGAGATGGCAGGGGAGGAAGGGAGAAAGGGGGGAGTAGCAGAATTAAGAGGAGAGAGGCAGAACCTGGTTGTGAGCCCGGGTGGAGGGGATGCTCTGCAGGCACCTGAGTGCACACAAACTCTCAGCCACCGAGGAGCAGCCCAGCCAGAGAGAGCGAGGCACAGAGCACTGTGTGAAAGAGAGAGAGGAAGGGAGGAAGGGAAGAGGAGAACGAAGTGGACAGGGTGAGGGAGGAAGAGAAAAGGAAGAGCAGGAAACCAGAGATGGGTTGTAAAGAAAACAGAAGAGGAAGGATGGTGAGGAGAGTTGATTGAAGGAAGCCAAATAATTTTAGTGAATGAATAAGTCAGTGGATGAACAGATGGGTGAAGTGGGGAGTTGGTGAACAACAGGACAAGTGAATTATGGTTTCAGTGCAAGAATATAAAATTAATGGGTAAATAAATAGGGTTTAGTTTGAAATTGAGAGAGGGCGAGTGTTTAACCATCAAAGGTGAGGAGAGAAAAAGGGGAAGAGGTGGGGGGATAGTGAAGGGAAAAACCAGTATTAGAGCTACACACACATTTGGCACAGTGAGCGTAGGAACACACACTCATTCACACAAAAGATACAGACTGATAAACACACACACACACACACACACCAAAGCATTAATAGACATGAATAAGGTGGAGATAGGTAGAGGAGAGGGAGGGGCAACGGGATTAATTGTAGAATATTTTCATTTTTTTGTTGACAGAAACCCCACCCACTGTTCTGCCATCCCCACTCTCATGAGTGGTTAGTGGATAACACCGGGACAAATAAAAAAGTAAATAAATATAATCAAACCAATCACAAAGACACAAACTAGGCAGGATTCAAATTTGCTGACAGGCCTTAAAATCTTCTGTCCGCTTAACCTAAAGCATTTTTCAGTTCCATGTGTAAATTTCTTGATACCTAATTTAAGAAAATAAGGAAGTGGAACATCAAAGTCTATAAACAACAGATGTGTTGCAGATTCTTTCTACATCTGCAGGTTTAGAACATTTGTTCCTGAATCCATTTGTAGTTTTATGCATTAGACCTTGTCACAGGGTTCTTGAAATGTCACAATTACGTGTAGAGAGCACAGAAACTAGTTTATGACTCAATACTTCTATTAATCAAGTTCACACGTAGTTTGCTAAATAATATTTCTCTGAACTCGGGAAAGCTTCTCTGTTTTGGCATAAGGTAACAAAACAGCTCTCGAATATTTACTAAGCAACGCATTATTATAAAAAAAATAGGCTATGTGCGGTAGGTTTGGATTTTATTACAAGAGGAACCGAGAGTCGTTCAGTATTTCTAATGTGTAATATCAATCCAAAGAACCGTATACAATCCAAAGAACTGTATATTCGTCATTATGTTTAATGAAAAGAAAAGCGTGTTTTTGAATTATAAAGAAGCTGATGAATTTTTCTCCAACTACGGCCCCTGTAATGTTAATCTTAGCTAACATTTGTTAAGCTAATATAGGGTAGCTACCTAGCTCACAGAGAAGGCTAATAAAAAAAATGCGTTAACGGTTACCTAAATATCATATTTTTCGAATAAAACGGATATTAAGGCAATAGCTTAAATAAATATTTGCCATAGGTACAAATATTCGCTTTTTAGTATGGCGATGTCTGTGAAGAACGCGAGGTATATTTAGCCCGCTAGCTCCGAAGCTAGGTGCTAATGCTCGCTGACAGTGGGATAGCTATGTGAATGAAAAGGCATTACACTTCCTTCTACGCACTTTAGAAATATAAACAGACGATGAGCATTTTGTTACGATAGTTGCTACCTGTAGTTGAGCTTTTTGTATATCTGGTTGATCGCCAAAAATGCTACAATGTGTGAAGTCTGACCATAAACAACATAGTATAAAAGAGTTAGGCGTATATTGACGTGGTTCGTCGCCTCTTAGCCAGTGTTAGCCGGGTAGCTAGATAAGTATCAGACAGGGCCCTGTTAAAGTGGCGCAGCGTCACCGCAGTGAACACTACACCAAGAATTCTTACCACTCTTCCGCCGACGACCAGTTATAAGCCCTACTACTTCGTCATTAGTTATAACCTCGTCTCAAAACAACACACATTTAATATGTTTTAAATGACCGCCCGAAGCTCGTTTGGCCATCGGTGTGTTAAACATTCGTAGCGAAATGTACCGATATGTTCAGGCCCTCCCTCTCTGATTTCTGGTCCCCCTCCTTTCTCCTCCACCTCTCTCGACAAGCCGCTTCAGTTCACTCCTACCGTCGAATCGAGCCTCGGCGCCTTCACCAAACAAAAGCCTGACAGCTACCTTGTCGGATGTGTGGTGTGCTAACGCTGAATTTGAGCTTACCATCAGTTCCACCGTTTTGTCTTCCATCTCCGGCTCCATGTTGATGAACCCCCCCGAAAGTCGCTGTGAAAATGGAAACCCAGCCCTGCGTCGGCGGCCCGCAAATTCAGAGACGTCATTCACTTCGCGCAACCACACAGCTTCGGTAGGGCAGTGTTAAAAGAGTGGGTGGGGGATGGGAACGCCCATCTAATAAAGATGTACGCTGATTGGATGGATTTTGACTAAGGAGGTGTGGCCCATCTGCTTAGGCTTTTATTGATTGGCTTACTGCGCTACTAAGGCTTTCCCCGGTGACTCCCCCAAACAAAAAGGCAAATGGATGAAGATGCTGTTGCTATCCTGAAGAGGGATACACTAAGGCAAAATCAATCATCCGCATAGCGTTGCTATGAAATGATGCAGAATGTTGGCCATTGAAACCAGTTGTATGTGACTACAGGGCTGGGTCATTACATAATATAGTGTTCAGCATCGTTTGCAAATGCTTGAAAAGGTTTTGATTCTTTGCTTTTTTATTGAAATTTCAATAAAACCATTAAGTTACAGAAAATGCTTCATGCTGTAACGACAGCATGAAGCATTTTCTTATATTCAGATAACACTAAATATAAGAAAATGGGACTAAAAATGCACCAAGTTTGAAAATGTAACAGCTTTCTTTTAAAACGTACTTATTTAATAATACTCTTGGATAGAATGCAGTCACTAAAAAGTGTTAAACGCACTAAAACTTTTTTTTTTTTAGGGATATTGGCTCAGAACTTTGAATGTAATATTTTTTAAGACATGTTATTTCAGCCAATGGAAAAAACAATGCACAGGGATGATGAAATTATCAAATCAATAATTCGTTTTTTCCAGACAAAGGGCAAAATGCACTGAGTATTACAAAACTTAGGGTTATATATATATATATAAAATTAACAACTAATAACTTCTACATGTATTCACAACTAATTATTGATAGCCACTTATCATTTAGCAAATAAAAGGAGCTTACAGTCTTTTCATAAAACTTAGCTCTATTTAAACATTTTATCTGTGTGATTACATCGATATATTTAGATTGTCAATTTAGTCAAGTACAGTACATATTTTCATAATGCATGGAACCTGATAAGGACACTTGTGGAGTAAATTTGCATCAACAGATCATACCGAATGGATATTGAAACGTGTTGAAGAGATTTGAGGTTAATTTTTTAGGCAAGTTTGAATGTATAAAGCCAGCTTGCAACTGATCAAAATGTGCACACACTCAGCATGCATCTTTTAAATTTCACTGACACAGAACTGTCATATACATTTCATTTCATTCAGACCACAGGGGAAATAAAATGGGGGTTGTGGCATCTTCAAAAACAATTCATACATGGCACAGGATCAAGACCAGAGCACAAGGAGGTCGAAGTGGTTTTCAGCAGTTCAAATTTAATACTTTGTCCCCCTTTCTCTACAGAAACCCAGGTAAAAAAAATCCCCCACTCTCATAAAATACAACAGCAGCAGTTACCAGTAAAAAAATGAAATGCAAAAAAAGAGAGAAAGCAAAGAGGGGAGGGAGAAAGAGAGGAGGATGAGGAGGCAAAAAAGGAAAATATATATTTTCTATATCTGAGGAGCGAGTCCAAAGTCCATCATCAAACCATATAAGGGGGCAAGAAGGAATCTGGGAACTTGCTGTTGTGTTTGTTCAAAACTGAGGGCAGATGGGGCCAAAAAAAAAAAAAAAAAAAAAAAGAATCAAAGTGAGTCAAGTCCAATCCAACTAGGGGAAGGAACCAGCACTCTAAGGCAGGGATTTATTTCAGGAAGGGCTTTCTCCCTCTCTGGATGAAAGAAACTCTCACTCCTCTTCAGCCTCTGTGATGCATTTTGTCGTGTACAGATGTATTTTGCAAGTTTGTGTATGCAACAGGTAAATCGGAAGGTGTGTCTGTCATATATATGGTCAACACAGTTGCCCCTCTCACTTGCTGCAAGAGAGGTGGCATTTTTCTTTCCTTATTTCTTCATTCATTCCTTTCTTTTTTTTTCTCCCAATATCAGTCCAAGACTACCTAGTAGTCATCCAAATCAAAGAACTCGTCGTCCTCTCCTTGGTACTCCATGCCCTGGAAATCCACCCTGTACCGCAAGATACCTGTATGACACAAAAGTGAATGAGCAACTTTCAGAAAACTTTGTATTACTTTTGGCAGAATAACTGCACCATAAAGAAAGATTTCCATTAACTCAACAAATTAGTATCTAAAGCTGTTATTCATAACAAACCAGATATTATCCTATAATTTGTAGCATACCTGGTATTCTAATTTTGATAAGCGTTTGTATTTGCGTGCAGGATTGAAGCATTGCTTTTCTAAATACCAAAAAACATCCATCTTATTTGATCAAATATGAAAACTTTTACAGCTGCAAAGATGCTTTGTGTATTTCTCAAACAGTTGACCTTTTAAGTGAAACTTATTTGCAACAAGTGTACTATTCCAGTCTCTTTAGTTTTACTAAAAATATCAGTATACTGACCCCCGATGCCTCCAAAGCCCTTGACAAATTGGGACCCTTCCTGACTTTTGTCTGTTACAATTTCCAGCGTTGCTCCAAACTTCTTGTAGTTGTTTGCGAACCACTCCAGCAGTGGCATGCTCTCAATCAACTCGTGTTCCTGCCCCGTCTTAAAATAAAAAAATAAAAAAAAGGAGTTGGGGAAACACTTCATCATATGTAATAGCTTTTACTTAATGCAGATGTATACAGTGCTCACCTCCTTGTCTGTAAAGTGTGACTTGTCTTTCTCTTGCTCAGGTGTCAAGTACAAAATCTTCTCATCTAATGAATGACAACATAAATATCAGAATTATATTGAAATAATAATCCTGTAGCTAGACTGGGGTTAAAGGTACATTAAAGGATAACATTTTATGTACCATTCTCTGCCCCGTTGCTCTCTGCCCCATGCACACGTAGAACATAACGCATAGTGTCCAAGTTCTCATACACTATAAGGATCTCCACTGCTCCCATTTCCAGGGCTTTCAGCGTGTCCTCCACTCCAAAGCAGTACTTCCCCGTATCCTGACTGATCTCATCAAAGTACCGCCCTGCAGAAAGAAGAAGAAAAAAAAAAAAAAACAACATCAAACAACTGGTGAATACTTATTTCTCTAAATGAGAACAAAACAATAAAGAAATCCTACCTATGAGTTTCTTCTCCTGGATGAACTTAACATTAGACAGGACTTCTGCCGAAAGCTCGATAGCTTGGTTGAAACCGTTTTCTCCTCCATATGAGATGTCAACCAGCTTCAAAACCTTAGCCTGTAACCTCTGTGGTAAAATACATAAAAATGTGTTAAATATCTAAATTAGTTTCTGGATTGAATTGAAATGTGATAGTTTTGAACTACTAAACAATTATGGCTTTTTAGTTTTAATGTAATAAGTTGTATAAGTGTTGTATTTGTAAAGAAAAACACACTTACAGGGTCAAACATGTCAGACTGGCTTAGTTCAGTCTTAAAATCTGCAGAGCCAGCCAAGACCATTCCCGCCACATTAACTTTATCGTTGGACACAAAGAGCTGGACAGCAGTCTCAGCAACTTTTCTCACGTAGTTATGTCTCTTTTCCATTCTTAGACGAGCAAAACGCAGAGCAGACTGCCCTCCTCTACCTGAAAGAGGGTGATAAAAAAATATATTTTGAAACTCTGTAAATGCAAAACTAACAACATTAAACCAGAACAGGCTATTATTTAATAATCTGCCCTGCCTTAAAAAAGAGAGAGAGAGAGAGAGAGAAAAAAAGAGAACATGTTATTATTGAGGTGCCGCACCGTGTTTCTTGGGAAGGTCCACAGTGAACTTGTGCAACACCTCCCGGGTGTTGCCCTGCAGCGTGCCAAACAGTGCCCCGCTACCGTCGATCACAATAAAGCCAAATTTGCTATCATCAGAGAGCAGGGCCGTCAATGCCTGAGAACAGCAAGGAAACAAATGTGTGACAATGTTGAACAAGTGAAAGATAAACAAGTTCACACATGAAAAATGATCTCCAGAAGGAATATGAAAGAAAGAATTTGAGTAAAATCTCTCACCTCGGTGTGGAATTTGTTATCACAGAGGTACAAAGAGGTGTTGATTGGTTTAAAAGGCTCAAAGTCGATATTGACTTTCTTCTCCTTGCCTTCCTCTGTCACAATTGTGCCACAATACACAACTAAACCATTTGGTGGCACTGACGAAAGAAGGCAGACATACAGGTTAGATACATGTTAGGCTTCAATACTGATACACAGTTTTTTTTTGTTGTTTTTTTTGGGGGGGGAGGTGTAGAAATTGACTATTGTATAATACAGCATTTAGAGAGAATATACAACTAAAATAATGTATGAATGACTTCTTAAATATTTGTTCCACGACTAGTAAAAATATAGTTCCAATCTAATGTTTTTGTAATGTACAGTTTGTGGGGATAAGCATGCTTTGTATTATCATTTGGAAATTACTTTTCTTAGTTTGTCCTTGTGTATTGGTTAGGATAAACTAATGGTGTTTGTAATTCTCAAAGACTGAGTATGACTGGGATTGTTACTTTTGGCATGTGAACTATTTCCACTACTGGTTTCATGAGCTCATCAATAATGCAATTTTAACACTGTAAAATAGGATTAAATGCAATAAAAGTGTACTGTTTAGCAGTTCACTAAAACTGTGGTAGATTAGTAGTTTTTGTTAGTGGGTAAAGTTTATTTTTAAAGCAGTATCTATTTTTGAGACTCTTACTCCAGGCAGTGATAGTTTTATAGCGGAATAGACTGCTGGGTTACTTTAAATTACTTTTCATTGTCACTTATCTTTATCACACTATTATGGCTGTACAATATTTGAAAATCTTATGACTCTTAAAACTATAAATATTTTGATCACTATATTAGGTATGACATGTCCCTATTTTCTTCTTCCCTTTCTTTTCCTATTTGAATTTACATCTCTCTGTGACCTTTAGCAATTCAAGCAATGTACTCTGGACGTGATGTGAGCATTTACTGCCATGATACTCTGCCCAGCCAGCTAAATATTACAGTAAGGTGTATACTGCCAGTGAATAACATTTAGAATGCATATTTAGGTAACAATTATTGCACTCCAAACAGTCCTTTGCTATATTAATATTGAACACACTGATACACCTATTTATTTTAACACGTACCCTTGTTGTAGAGTTTTAGTCTTTGCTGCACAGAGGTGATGGCCCCGAGTACTGAGAGTCTGTTAACTCGACTCTTGATGTTGGAAGCAGTGCCAAACTCATCCGCCAACATCTTGGCTACTCTGGAAATCTGGTCCTTTGGGGGAATGATCAGTGAGATCATGCTGGTGCCATTGCTATGTAAGAGATGAGAATTAACAGTTAGTGCCTGAAAAAAGTAGGGGAAGATATAATATACTATAATAATATACTAAATATACTACTGGTCAACTATTGGTGACACTGATATAAAGAATATAGTAAATTAATACCAGGTTTCATTTAATTAACTTCTATATGACCTTCTGTTACTCCAATAACTCCATTTTTATTTCTTTATTAGTGTGTAAACACACAGTGTTCCTTACAAAACGTCACAGATAAAAAGGTTTTAAAGTGAAGGGTCAACAAAGATGGTCTTTCATCTAAATCACACACAACTAAATCACTGCCCTTGAAAGCAAAGACTGCGCATGACATGTGTATCCTTTCACGACCTGTTGTGAAGACAAAGCACACTGGTACAGCCTGACACCAGACACAAACACTCGGCGGCAGGTAGCAAGGGCGGGATGAATGTAGGGCAAACAGTCAACTGTGTGTGATATGGTGGGCCCTCAGAGCACAGCACTAAATGACAAGCTGTCACAGAACAGACAGTGTAACAGGACACAGGTTTCAGATGTGAATCCTGATCAGTACAGACACTTAAAACGCTCATGCCACTTAATACAAGTACTGAGCAATTTTTTTTTTTTTTCACCTTTCTGTCCTAATCAGGTCACTCTTCAGCGTAACACTCAGCTGATTGCTGGCCATGAGGTGACCAACATAATGAATCTTTAGAGGATTTTTAAAAAAAAAATTCAGTCACATGAGCCATGTCAACATCAACGTAGCAAACCTGATCTCAAGCTGTAAAATGTATCTTGGGGAGCACTTGGAAGCCAAACTGTACGGTACGCATTCTTCCTTTCCATTAAACTGCGTTTTTATTTAAAGCCACCCATAGCGGCCTCTTTCCAGAGATGACGTCTGCTAGCGGACTGTGCTAGCAAAAAAAGGCTAGTGTCGCTGCTTCCACATTAGTACACTTTAATTTCAGGAAACATTAAAAAAAATAGAATAATAGTCAAACAAAATACAATTCAAGCGAAAACATCCTCGCGCCGTAACACAAAGTTTAAAACTCTTTGACATATTGATAGCGACGGTAGTTAGCGCTTAGCAACCAGCTAACAAAATAGCAGCTAACGTAGCAATGCTAACCACTCCCAAATTCGGCCTCATTTACTCGATGTCCAGCTGTTGCGGCAGTACACATTCACACCGTTACTCGTTGCCATAAAACTGAGGCGCAACGACCGCAGGCATCACATTGACACATAGCCTAAAGTAATCGCTTACCCGCGGGCAGCTTCCAAACTTTTGATCAGCTTCTTGATTTTCCATATCTCCACGTTTCTGTCCGCCGCGCTGGGGTCGTCCGCCATCTTTCTGCTGTAATAGCTTCAGCACCTGAAAAGACGTTGAAATAACAGGGAAACACATGCAGTGAGTCATCCGGGAAGCTAACTGTCTAGTACACAAGACCTTGTTAGGCGGACATGTCTGCTGTAACTAACTGCACCGGGTGCCGCACCAAACTGCTAGTGCGTTCACCGTTATAGCACATGACCACTATTGGCAGTTGAGCTGACCGTGAGGGAAGGGCTCCGCTTGGTCTGCCGCTGTTAGCACAGAGCGCGGAGAATACCGGGCCTAAAGTTAACCAGGCCCTAGCGTTCTTATCTAATACGACCTACTTTCTTCGCGTTCCCCTGGAAACCATATGGAGACCATATGGTCGCCTTTAATATATCGATACTATGAATAGAAAAAGTGCCTGTATATTACCTGCCTCGGACAACGCCGTTCCCCTCCGCTCTCGTTCTGCTGCGTTACGTCGAGTCGGTGGTGCGAAGAATGACGTTGCGTTCCTAACCGGTTTCTCTGCGCGTGGTGCTTTCGACAGGAGCTCACATGTGGGAGGTGGTTAGAATCATAGCGTTCACTTCCTGGAAACCGCATAGAAACCAATGAGATATCTTAAATGATCTGTCAGTTTAAACCAAACTGAAATAAGATTGGATACAATTTAAGGACGTCCCCCTAAATGGGTGGGGACCTTCAACTATAATTCACGGGACTTGTAGTACTTCGGATAATATTCGAGCGGGTGTGTAACATCTTAAATAAATAAAAACGATGAATAGGACCCATCTGGGCTTATGTAAATCATTTATTTACATACTTATGAAGGGATATAAATAACTCAGAAATCTTAGCTGCAATATAACAGAACATAATTTGTCATGTTAAATAACACACAAAAAAGACATAGTAAATTCGACTGCCTATTTAAGGCCAAGAAAATATTCAATTATGGCAGCAAACATATGAATCGACGTTTAAGACGACGATCCAGTGTAAGGTCTGTTTGGTCCATTTCTCAACTGCCTTTAAGCTACTTGTCAAAGTTCACAGTAAATAGAAGCATAAACTACTATGGAAGTTTATGCTTGTGTCACAAATAGTTTCAGATCATCAAATAAATTTGATTATCTGACAAAGAGAACCGGATTAGATACAAAGTACAGTTTTTACATAATGATTTAATCTGTTAAGGGAAAAAAGCTATCCCTTCAATCATCCCATGTAATTTCTGCCTAAACCTCATAGATGGCTGTACTGGTGATGGCATCCACTGCATTCAAGTAGTTGTGATAAATGGCAGTCATTTTTATTTTTCTGTTAAAGAATATTGTCCCATCTTGCAGAACTGATGTATTGGATGTTTTTTAAGGAGGGATGTACTTGGTCATGCTACAATATCTCAATTGTATTTAATTCCATACTTCCTTCATTTTTTGATTCCTTGCTTTGGATAACTGTCTTGTTGCTTGACTCACATGCTCTTAAACCTTAGGTCATGAACTGATGCCCACAATTTCTCCTTCACATTTTTTTAAATAGAGAACATAATTGATTTTTCCGTTAATTACTACAAGTCATCCCTGATCTCTGTGCCTATTTTTGGAGAGTTCTCAGAAATGACAACCCCAAAGTGATTTCAATAAATCTCAGGAACTGCGAGGTGTATTTGAATGGTTCTGGTATAAAAATAAATTTAACAATCAAGAGAATACTCTAAAGGTCTAAAAATTAACATTTCGACTACTGAGTGAGACCAAATAAAAATGGCAAAAAGAAAAACACAAAAATGAAATAAAAAATTCTAATAAAATGTATTTTGTGGATTTTCTGTGTACTCTGTCATAGAAGTATTCAACATTAGAGTCTGAAAATCAAACGCTGCAGGGCAGTTTATCTGTAATCCATCAGTTGTTTTGGAAGACTGACACATTCAATAGCCAATAGAATCAGTGGGAGTATACAAAATCACATAGCAACATTATTCACCAAACCCAGTGAGGGAAAAGGCATTTGTATTAATGAGGAAAAGGCTCACTTGCGCTAAAGTGAAGGAAAGTCCGTCTGAGTTTTCTCCACAGTATCCAAGGGGACAGAAAAGTTGAAAATAGTGAGGAATCACATCGGTGTGACAAAAGGACAATGGCTGAGTGGAAATATTCATTCATATTCATTTAAACATGGTTTATGACAATAAAACAGCAAATGTAGGACTCAAATTATGTTTTTGGCTTCGTGAAATGAGCCTTGTTTTTCGTCTTCTTTGGCTGCTGGTTCAGTGAGTTCTGCACATAGTGGTAGCTGTTAAACAGACCGGAGGAGAGAAGGTCGCTGGTTATGAAGTTATGAAAGAAGCTCAAGCCCACTTAACCCCCCCCCCCCCCCCACAACTCTGCACATGCCTGAATATGCCTATATTGTGTTTGGATTGGATTTATCTTGTTGGCAGAAGTGCTGCAGGACCCAAAATTGGGCTGCTAGTGATGTAGGTTAAAGCAATACAGCAGCCACAGACCAGTACACCGGCTATGTTTCTCTAAATGAATGGACCTGTTGGGTTATTTTTATTCAGCAGTAGTTTTTGCCTTAAATATCTCCCATGGAGTTAATTTTAGTAACAGTTATTGAGGCCTAGTGGTATATGTTATTTTTGGGTTCTTCTGTGGCTTCCGAAATTATTTCTTGATTCAATCTTGGAGGGATTTTTTTTTTGGTGGCCCTCTTCTGGGACAATTCACCAGTTTGCCACATTTTCTTTGTGAAACCTACTTGATAATGACTATCACTGTAGTTTAAAGGAGCCTACTCAGAAATGGCTTTATAGCCCTTTCAAGGCAGATAGATGGCTCATCATTTCACAAATTTCTTTAGATTGGGGCAAGATGGTGCTTTTTTAATTTTTAACCTTTCTTGTTATTAGATATTTCATTTTAAATGGATGACGTGGTGTCAGTTTTCAGTAGCTAGTGAAAATTCCAGCTATATATATATGTCAACAGACACCAAATTGTCAACAGTTTGCCTAGTCACATATTCTACCACATCACAATAATCAGACTGCAGTTCATCAGGACTGTTTAAATTGTTCCCTTTTCCTTGTATGGAGCTTTTCTGCCTGATGGGAAAAACTGTCCAGTGGTAAGTGTCACATTGCACTGAATCTTGAAAGGCAAATCAACCGATCCAATTAGCTTCATCTATTTGAAACTGATCAAATTCTGATTCTGATGTTTTGGTTGATGATGCAAACCTAGATCACGACTGTATAATGAGTACTTTAAGAATAACTCTTTTGTTATAGTACAAGCCATGTGTGGTTAGTTGCACCACAGTACTGACATGCTAAGATAGTAATTTTCAAACATGACTGTGAAAAACTGCTCTATTAATAAATAGCACCAGGAATAAAATAAATTGGAGGCAAATATTAACAGTTCACATTCCTTGTTCACATTACAACCATTTATTTGATAAAAATACATGGTAAAAACTAATGATGTATTTTTCAAAATAGTATAGGTTACCATTTAATGATGAATTGTTTCCAAAGCCAAAATAACCCCCTCAAAACTTCATATTTTATTGATATTGACTGTCCTTGCTTCCACTAATAGCAGAAATATTATCTAGCAAATTGAGCAGAAAATGAAATTAGTTGTAAATAGTTAGCTATTCATTTACAATTGTTGATTTAAATATAATTTAGTCTGATTTTATAAATACAAAACAGCGTTTAATCTGAGAGGAGTTATATGTTTATTTTGTCCTCATCAGCACCGAGGCAGCCTGCAGTTTTTTTTTTTTTTTTTTTTTTTTTAACAGTGATTGAAATTAAAGGCCTTAGCAGATTTACACCACTAGATGACACCATTGGTTAGTGGGAAAACGAATGACTGTGTCTGTCATTAAATAAATTTTCTTGATGCTTCTGCCTCTTTGTGACACTCAATAAAACATTGTTTTTGTTTCCATGTCTAAGTTTGGCACGCCGTTTGTTAGGCATTGTTAGGCTGCCATATGTTGTATATTAGTCAATGTCTTTAGTGTATTGGAACTGTCTGAGTATGGGGCAACAGGCTCAAAGAAGATCCCTGCAGTATTATGAATCCCTGGTGAATAGAAAGGTTAGAGGGAGGTGCAGCAGAGCTGGGGAATTTCTCTGACACTGTCAGGAAGACTACATCATAGGGAAAATGTGATGAAGCAGTTTGTGAAACTCACCCCCTCTGAAAATCTCTAGCACTTTTATCAGTGGCAATTCATCACCATCTGTCGACCATCAGTGCTAGAGCGATTTGTCGACTGGAAATGGATGGTGCTCACTGTGCTGTGAATGGGGCCTGCCCTGAACAGTGTGGCTATTCCTCACTTCATCTGATTGTCCGCATGAGCATAGGTATGCAGAGAAAGTTGACATGGAGTTAATTTATTATTATTTTTTTTTTGCTTGACAGTTCTCTTGCTTTCTGTCTTGCTTTCTCCTTCTTTATTTTTGTCTCTTTCTCTCTGGGGGAATATCTTTACCTTCACAAAATAGTTAAAACTCCATCAGACTGGGTAAATAGTGTTTGTGAAAAAACATTTTTAACACGCCATTTATTGTCAATTGGATTGAAGGCTGGACTGGGCTTGACTGTGCCATTCCAACATATGAATATGCTTTCATAAACCATTCCCTCATCATACTGGCTATGTTTAGGGTTTCTGTACTGCTGAGGAGAATTTCTGCTTGGATTTTTAAAATTTTGCAGCCTGCGACACGTTTTCCTTGTGGATTGCCCTCTGTTAACTTGATCCTTATTCCAATCAGCTCAGACCAGCTTCTCTATCCATTTTAGAGACGAGCATTCTACAGCATGATGCTGCCGCTATTGTGTTTTAGCTTTGTGTCTTCAAGTTTATGAAATGTGTTAACTTGTCTTTTCTTCTATAGCATTTTACAAGTAGGTCATTTGAGTTTCAGTGTTGTCTGATATGTTCTATGTTTTCTATGTCATCTCCCTTATTTGTGGAGTTCATAACTAACAGCTGCTCTATCAATAGACTTTAAGCTGTGGATCTCTCCAGCTCTCAGAGTGTTGCATATGGGCCTCTTGCATGTTTCTCTAATTAATACTACCCTTGTTCTGTCAAACTGATTAGCTGAATGTCTGTTTTTTGGTGATGAACTGAAGAGATGACTGTTTTCAATTATAGAAATTGTGTAATAACCCAGTCATGTTTTAAGTGACTCCACAACTTTCTCCCTGAATATAACTGACTATTAAAAAAGTTTTCACTTCACAATTATGCAATATATTTACACTGATCTATCATATAAAATAGCAATAAAATATGGTGTTAAACGTGGTGTGGAACATGATTGTGGTTACATTTTGACCTGTTATTGGTGTTGTAATGGGACAAAATGTGAAAAAGTTTTAGGTATGAGTAATTCTGCAAGGAACGTGTGTTTGTTGAAGAGATCTGTAAGAAAATGTGTGTCCATTAAAGTCAAATGATCTTATTTAGAATACATTTGTTTAGAATACCGTAGAGTGGCCTTTAAAAAAACAGAACACACACAAAAAAACAACAACAAAAAAAAGCTGAAATAAATACCAGAAAACCAGAAAAATAAATCACTGCTTATTTTCCCCCCATGAGCTATTTTATTAACTAAAATTAATACCTAATTTAACTGTTGTAATTTTTTGTGCTGGGCTTCAATTTATAGATAAGATGGACGTTCATCACTCTGTACTTTGAGCCAGGAGACCTTTCATTCCCCAGCTTGTAACAAGAGCGCAGAGCAGTCAGTGTCACATCTGTGTGTATCATGACAGCCAATCCATAATGAAGAAGGGAGCCTCATGCGAGTGTCTGAGGTGTCTATATGCTTGAGAGTGAGAGAATTACTGTGTCTGCAGAGTGACCCAGAACAGATGCAACCAGGTTCATTGAGGCCCTATTTCCATTTTGCGGCCATCTGCTTAAGCTGAGTAGAGCGAAGAAAGAAATACGTTTAGGTGGGAGGAGGGATTCACAGGAGTATTCAAGGACACCGTCTTGCACATCATTGTCAGAAGTTGATACACCACAAATACTTGAAGTAGTGACACAATTCTATCAGTTGTTTAATAAAAAAGAAGAGAAACTTCTTGAAACTCCTGCTTCTATGGCTTCAGTGCATTTTCTTCCATTAAACAAATATCTGCCACTTTGTACGTACAGGGCCGCTAGTAACATATAGACCAAAGAAAACCCTTAAGAGGGATGAAGTATCTTTTTCTCTCTGCTGAGTAGCTAATCTGTGACACAGCCTGTGCTTGTCTCTCAAGCTTTCATTCTTGGTCTTTCCGACAAAAACAGAGGATCAGAGTCATCAGCATTTCAATGGCATGCTGATGACTTAATCCAATCTTCTTAGGTTGTTTTGCATGGAAGCAAGCGTGTGCAAATGTTGATGTCTGGCTGCTATCCATATTTCCTTTGTCAATTTTTACTTTGGAGACAACAGCAGAGGAAGCAGAAGGGATGTATTTTGTGTATTTGCAAATCTCAGAATTTGACATTCTTGTCACATCCCGGGCTCCCTTACTGCTCCGCACACAGGGAGAAGGAGATTCAAGGATCTGCACTGTAATATTAAGTGGATTAATCAGGAATTGAGAGCTGAGGTTGTCATAAATATAAATGAGTTCTTTTAAGGCATAGGGTGAAGCATGCATCAAGTTCGCACAGTGTAGGCTATTAGAAATTTATTGGAGCAGTGGATTAAGACCAACAACCTCAATTTAGAGGCCAGGACATGATGTCAATCTTAATGATGCATTGGAAAGGGGTTAAACCCAAAGGCAATATTTACCAGCTGGCTCACATACACCACTGACTGACCCGGGGCATAAACCAATTGTCTTTCATGCCTCAGGGAGCAGAGGGTTTAATGTGTTTTGCAGTTTGATTTGAACTTTAAAAGTCTTAATGTCTTTTTTTCTGCTCGTGTAAAGTAGGCACATCTATATTTTAGGATAAGCTGAACAGCTCGAGCAAACAATGTGGTGGAAGTCTTTGTCAAGTATTGAGATTATGAAAAACACATCACATGGCGATTTAATCCCGGGGTTTGCCCTAAAGCAATCCATATCCTAGAAGTACATAAAGATATTAACATAACCCCTACATTAATGTGTGACAGCATAAATACTAACCAGCTAGATACATCTTGTCTTCTTGCACTGCTGGGATGGCTTATAGAAGTATGGATTCCACAAGACATAAGAAACCAAGACATTAGAAGCAGCTCTGTTCAGTTGTGTATGTCATGGAATGAATAGTTCGTTCAAGGCAGTTACATAAATCTTTGTCTGATTTGAGACAAATCAAGACAAGAAAAAAAATGACAGCTGTTTTTTTTTTTTATTTCAAATTCCTCCAGCCATGCCAGAACAACTTTGAAATAAGTTTATTTGCTCTAAAAGAAGGATTTTCAAAAATGGCAAAAGTCTCCAAGTTCAAAGTAACATGAGTACGATTGACAGGGTCCAAGATTTATAAGCAGAACCAAAGCGTCCCAAGCCCTGCTTCCCTTCAATGCCTCCTTCTGCAATCCAGATAAATGATGGGGCTCCACATATTGTTGAAGAAAACATGATTTGTAAGACCAAGTCACTTTATTTTATTGCTCCAAGGTCTCTTGACCATTTATTTCCTCTTCTCACAAGAGACAAAGGTCAACACAACCATTCTGACTGCTCCGTGGCTATGCTGCCTGTGTGATCTAACATCTTTATAACATAAGGTGGAGCTAAAAACAGTTTTGCGGAAATTTTCTATCTGGTTCTAATCTGGTTTAAAGCTGTATAACTCTACTTTCTTATAAATTTAGGTCACTGTCCTAAAAGGTGACCTAAAAAGATATTAGCAAATCTTTGAATTAACATTGAAAAAGTTCAGACCACTAAATTCAAGGAAGATTTACCATGATGTTTTTTTTTTTTAGATACTCAGACCTAATTGTTAGATTATAACTTACTTTGTTTATTGGTGGTTGGCGGACAATTTAATGGTGCATTAACAGTGGTAAGTGGTAACCGGTAGGAAATGTAAATCAGGATTTTAATATCTAAAAAAAATATATCTGACCAGGAGCTGATTAACTAGAAGATATATATACTAGAGAGTTGACTGCTGAACAAGAGCAAGTTGTTGATAAGAAAATTGGGTGCAACTGTGAGAGAATCAAAGAAACTAGAGTTGAACAGAGGAAATTGGAGTAATGGCCCTAGATTACACAAGGAATGTGGGAAACTAGTAAGCAATCTAAATGCGCAGATGTATCCTATCATGGCACTGGCGTCATTCAGATTGTCTGTGTTGACCTTTCTGAACTGAACCAGAGCTTGCTACCATTGGTTTCTGCCCTCCTGGATCCCGAACAAGCTAAGGAACTGAATGTCTGTATGGTACTCTAAAAATATTTGGGACTGATTTACAATTATAGAAAGCCTGATGACTGTATGCATGGCCAGACAGTAGTAGAGCCGCTTATGCAACTTTATGCGTTGGTTTGCAAGTTTGTGTTTTTCCAATTTTACAAGTCAAGTTTATTTGCATAGCGCACTTCAGCGACAAGGCACTTCAACATTTAGCTGATGTATATTCTCATGTATTGTTGCAGATTTCAGCATTGAAAATTTTGAGTTATTGTTATAACAAACTAATTTCATTTTCCGTGTTCTGAGTAGATATCTTATGTACAGCTCATCCATTTGCATTGAAATTGTCTGGCAACCTTGTTTTGCTATTTTTTCAAGTAATTTGTCTTAAAACATGCTCTATCTTTCCATTAATTCCTGTGCCTCCCCTTGGCTTTCAGCTCAGTCCATCATGGAAAGGAAGATCTTAGTTTGTTCTCCCCAAGAAAATCAAGTTTTTCTGAACCTTATCGGTAGATGCAGTAATCCATGCCATCATTCAGGCAGTGCAACTTTAAATCAGTCTGAAATCATTTTATTGAAGCCACTACCATGACAACCTGACAGATAGACTGATATGGGAGGGAAGACTGGAGGAGGGGATGAAACAGAAGAGAAAGATGGTGGAAAATTGATTTTCTTTGAGCTGCATTAATCAAATTGACAACAGAGAGGGCATTATCTGTTCAATAGATTTAATATGGTGAATAAAATGAAGACAAAGGCGTGCCTAGTGAAGCAAAGTTGCTTTGAAGGATGAGGATAAGGGGAATGATCACTAGTTAGTGCCATGTGGAAACACAAATGCATCTGTTCCATTATTTACTTAAAATACCCATAAAGTCATTATGAATTTTATCAACTGAGAAAAAATATGGACAATTTTTGCAAGCTCTTTTTAACTGCAGATGATTTTCTCTTATGACATCAAGACATCAGAAAAATCCACAACAATTTCCGTGTAACTTCTAGCTACCATCAACAGAACCACATACTGGTCAACAAAATAAAGATATGAACACAGGTAAGAACAGAAGCTGTTGCTATTGCAGCATTTGCTTTCTTTTCTAATTTACTTAATTGCATCTCAGGGATAATTCTGCAAATGAGTTGACGAGGTCATGAATTTGATACAGGATATTTTTTCTTAATTATATTCCTCTATCGAATAAAATAGTTGTCTAAAATGAGTTGTGTTGTTAAAAAATATATTTTTTAAATGAATGTCTTCTACAGGAACGCTATTAGCAAAGTATGTTTTTCTTATTTCTGTTTTATTGCTACTATTACTGAAAAGGACCTCACTGCAGCATTACTCAGCCAAGAAAGCCAAATGTGAAGAGTTCAGTACAAGAACAAAACAGGAAGTCAAAAGTCTAAAGGTAAAGAATTCCTGGCTGCAGCCGCTGTAAGCATTCATTACTATTGACAGAATGCCAGTTTGCTGCTTTGTAGGAAAGTGTTGAGCTCATACATATTTTCACCGTTATTTGAACTCTTTGCTTTTCATAATTTACCATTTGAGTGTTCTACATTAGTATGAAAATATGTTGGTTAGCATGAATATTAACAATCAAAAATCAAATATTGAAAAGGTTTTAATAACTTTGCATTAAGACCAAACAATAAAAATGTTTATGCATTAATAGGGGAATGGTCTGGTTAAAAAAAAAAAAGTCGAATCAGAAAAATGCACTTTTTTTTTAATCACAGTTAAAGACTCACCCGGGCAACGAGATACAGTGTGCAGCAAGGTTTTGCCACCAAACCCTAATGAGCAGATCAAGCACACTGGCAATGTGTGGTTCAGTATCTAACCCAAGGACACATCAACATATTAATAGGGAAAGAAAATGTAAAGGCAAGAAAATGAACAGACTACTATGACTTTCCAATGACTGGTTTTTATCTCAAGGCATACATTTCTCTATAAAAATGTAATTACCTTTTGTGGACAGCGCAACGTTGTGACACTGTTAAACTCTGACAGCACTTTTTTTTTGTTTGCTTCATA
This sequence comes from Brachyrhaphis roseni, assembly GCA_903066815.1. Classification (NCBI taxonomy): domain Eukaryota; kingdom Metazoa; phylum Chordata; class Actinopteri; order Cyprinodontiformes; family Poeciliidae; genus Brachyrhaphis; species Brachyrhaphis roseni. Next base: position 26,967 of record CAEFZY010023674.1, read on the forward strand.
ACTCAGTAAACTCAAATGCATGCAATATCTAATAATGTATGTCACTGCATCTGTGCTTAAAAACAGCAAGTATTTTCAGTAGCTTCCTTTTAATAAGCACATTCAATGTCTAAATCTAATCTCAGGAATTAGATTTTCTATCAAGACATTTTTAGCTGTCAATCAATCTTGTGTATGCACTGCTCACAAGTTCTCTTGTTCTCTGCTGCACTGCAAATTCTTCCTGAGACTTTTTCAGGAAACATTTCAGTAACAGCAACAGAGACTAACCTGATATGAAATAATACGGGCAGACGTGTTCTTCTGTCAAAAAGTTTCTCTCAAAGACCTGGTTTCTAAAGTTGCCGAGAGTCTGCAATCACTGGTAAGATTTACTGGCACACATAAACGAGCAGCTGGATCGCAACAATTATGGTTTCACTGAAAACCATCCTTGTGTAAATGGGGCCTGAAGTGCCAAGCATAGTAAGGTCAAAGTCAAACAGCGGACGTCCAATCACTTAGTTGCAAGACATGAGGGAATGACATTACAACATCATATAAAGTTCAAAAAGTTGATTTTGCACAATATATCTCTTGACCGCAGCATTAATGTTTAGTATTAATATGAGGAAGGAAACTAAATGCATAAATTCTGACTTTAAAAGTAATGGCAGAACATCTCCAAGCCTTGCAGTAAATTGCTCTTTTGATGACTCACAAACTTAAAAGCAGAAAGGTGCCCTTTTGTTGGGTTGGAAAAGCAATTTTCTGATGATAAATTAATAAAAATGTCCCTCTTTATGAAATCAGAACAAAAAAAAAAATAGATGCTCTAGTATAAAGACACACTTCTGTGTGGTTTCCATGGAGACCACCTAGTTATCAAATTAATAACGTACTCTTAAAAGAACATTTTTGCCCATGGAGAGACAAACAGCAGTTTTATTAAAAACAGAATAATTGTTTCAGAGCCACAGTGGCTTGACTGCATCCAGTAGCTTCTAATATCATAAGGAAATATGGACATATAATTTCCAAAAATACATGTAATTTTTTAATTTGTTTTGTTTTTGAGTGAAGCGTAGATCTTTTCTGCCCACTGCATCACTATCCACAATGACTCTTTGGTTGTAGTTTGGTGTGAGGTCTAGCAGAGAGGATGAGGGTTTTGAACTAATCTTTGTTTTAAAGAATATATCAGGATTTTGTAATGTTCAGCCTAAATGTAATGTTCTTGTAGTAAGCTACATAAATGACAGCCGTTTCAACATTTTCAGTGGAGATTTGTCAACAGGATATTAATAAATATAATTATGAAGCCTTGCATTAGCATACCAAGGAAAGACTTTTTCCTTTTTACAGCTTTTTACAGCTCACCTGAAGCCATTTGTCTGAAAATGAAGATTGCATTCAGCTTGTGGTCTTTAATTCTGGCACCATATTGTTTTTACAGTCTTTTTTTGTTTGATTACTGCAATTAGTTCACATTGTCACTCATTCTCTAACTCTTCACCCAGTTCCTCTTTCAGTCTTTGCCCTAATCTTCTCTTTAGGTTTTCCAGTCTGATCCAAAATTGATCTCTATATAACCCGTTTCCCAGTTTCACATGGTGTGACCCAAATTGCTTTGGACAGGCACAGCAGTGCAGCATGCGATGGAAGCCCTTTTGTTGTGAAGTGAGTCAGAAAGCTGAAGCAGAAAAAACACTTTCACCCAGTGAGGCACACAATGGGGCAACATTTGTTGAAACAAAATGTTCTATTAGGAGTCTTTCAACAGCACAACGGGCTCAGGTCAGCTCAAATCTGTCAGAGCCACGGCAAAATCAAAATGGCTCAACTAAAAGTATAGAAGAGCATTTCTACTTCTGCAACATGATGTTTAGTACTTCAGTGGTGGCAAAAGTAGGAATGAAACCTTTAACTCTGCTCAACTTATTGTTAATTACTAGGTTTCATCCCAAATTTAACACCAGGAGAATGTACACTGGGCAGGAGGAAAGAATGGGACTAGTTCACGTTACTGTTGGAGTTAGAAAAAGTCTACTACTTTGTTGCAACAGAGCAGTCACTGAAGATGATAATGAAAATCAAGCAGCAAATCAGTAAGCTAGCAAAGTTATAACAAAATTACAGTCCAGGTTACGTGAAATGTTTAATGTGAGCATCTGTGTAAAGTTGCAGAGCAATGGAGGAGGACAAGAATAAAGTTAAATTCAAGTCCGATACATCGTTAAAAGTCATTGTGTTGTGCTGTATATTGTGAAACACATGACACAGATGGGGAGCTGCAGCAGCTAGTTCAGTCTCTCAGTTATGGTGAGAGCCCATACCTGAGATAAGGGTATTGAAATACCCTTTTTTTTTATTTTTTATTTTTTTATTTCCTTTATTTAACCAGGTAAACCCCATTGAGATCTGGATCTCATTTTCAAGAGGGACCTGGGCAGAAGTCTGCAATACACAGCAACCTGGTTACAAAATAAAACCAATACATATGCACAAGTGTAAAACACTTTATTGAAAAGGATATAAAACTATTGGATTGTTAGCTAAACCCCAGCATCATAAAATCAGAACAGTGCTGAGTTGAGTTCACTTAGAATGTCTGATCGTTTAAAAAAAAGAAAGAAGAAAAACTAAACTGGGGCCTATGCCTACAGAGTAGTAGGGTTGTAGCTCTGCTAAGGGACAGCAAAATCAAAATGAAGGACTGTACTATACATGAATTATATACTAAGAGTTAAAAGCAAAAATTTGAGAAGTTCTGGCATGTAAGGACACAGTGATGCCAGCGGTGATCAAAGCCCCCAACAGACTGTGACCTCTGAGTGACTAGCTTCAGCAGAGTCCCTGGGATAATGCTTGACATCTGTGAAACTTCAGATCAGCACATATGCTCTTCAGTACGTCTTGATGCTGAACATTAGAGTGTGTGTGAGTCTTTGTCTTTCTTTTTAAGAATGTCTGGTTCTATATTTAGACGTTAACTTTTTGGATAACACAGAAAGGTCAAAATAGAATGTTTTCTATTCAAGAGAGCTTTTAATGAAAAGAATTTATCTGCTAATTCTTTCTGATGAGTGCTATAAAAAGTATCCACCTTTTCTACAGTTTTTGGATTTGTGCTGCTAAATGTAGGATTAATATAGGCAAAAGAGAGATAAGAGTTAGACAAATAAAAGAGTGGATAGAAAGAGGAAAGAGAAATTGGGATACAAACTAAAACAGCAACAAGCAAACATTTATTTTTGCAAAAAATATTTATAAATCCTTTATATGCATGGTCATAAAAGTTTGAGCTTTAGTTTAAAATTTGGATGAATATCATTAAAAAATAAATTTCAACATAATGCTACATTAGGATGTTAAAATACACATCCTAAAGGGTTTTAAATGTCTAAAACTCTGAAAAATACTGTATCTGTACAAACTTCAGGTAGATTTTGCTCACTGTTACAGCACCTGTAGCTACACTTTCAAGTAACTACAGAATAAGAATTAGATGTCAGCCTCATCTCACAAATTTCAGTTTAAGTTTCACTATCACCTATTTGATTATTGAGAGCCAAAGACACACTGGGATTAGAGAGGGTGAAAAAGACTTTGTCGATATATAGACTGAGCCAAGAGGATGTCTGAAAATCTCTCTTTGTGTTTGTCTGGGCTTTAGTTGTAACCAGTAGGAAGCTGTAGTAAATGGTCAGGGAGGAAGCCAGTGTTATTCTCATCAAACACACTTTATTGATCTCGACTACAATTCAGATTAAAAAAACTGCTCATAGTTAGGAATAACCTTCTACTCTCTCTCTCTCTCCATCTTCCTTTTCTCTGTCTCCATCACATTTCTATTTATGCAGCATTTATTTGAAGAGATCAATAGGTAGTGACAACAAACAAAGAAAAGAAATACAAAATATCTCTTACTCAAACAGAATGACTGAAAGGATTTGGTCACCTTAGAGAGCACAGTGTTGACTTAGAGGACAGAGGATAAACCCTAACTCTCCTACAGACCAAGAAGATGAAAAGTATTTGTTGTTTTAGTAAACACAAATAAAGGAAATGTCAAAATTTAAATAAGCTCAATGCTAATGTGTCTAGATGTAGCATGTAAAAGAAGAATGCAACGTTTCAATCCGCATAAAAGTAGCTTTAGATAGCACCTATCTTTAAACATTTCTTTATCTTAAGGAGCGTCATAAAGATTCCAACAAAAGGTATATCAGTGTTTACGGTTTACTTGCTACATCAAATCACTTGAATTTTACCATAGTCCTTAGCTTTCTATTGAGGACTTCCCAGATACAATTGTTCAAATTAAACATCTATTACCTTTGTTATTCTAAACATGCAGATTTTTATATTTAACTCCTTCATAGAGGCACAGGAATGCCAGTAGAAAGTATATATGCATGTTTCCCATTTGAATCTGCACAAGCAAGGAAGGGGAGAAATGTCGAGATAATCATTTATCCTCGGCAAACAGATGCATCCATTAGGCAGCTGTATAGACACCCCATTAGACACGGAGATCTTCAACGACATGCTATTATTCAGCATAGGAATAAGCCAATGCACAACAAAGAGCAAAAGACGCTGTTTCACAATGTATTTTAACCGAATAAATCTAATTTAATAGATAACAGAGTAAGTCATAGCTTGAATTACTTCAAAATTACAATTACACATTCCGTCTGAGAGGATTAGCGACAAAAACTGTTCAAGAGTACCCGACAATCAAGGTGACATGTCAATGTTATTGTAGATAACATAACATAAATGCAGTGGCATTAAAAAAAAAAACATTCAAGAAAACATTCCCCACAGATATTTGATATTAAATCTTAAACAGAAATTTCAATCTTCAACACTTTGTCTTCTTCATTGCCTAAATCCTCTTTAATTCTACACAGATTGGCATACAACACACAGCTAAAGCCTTGAAATAGAGATTTTGCTTAAAAATATATATATTTTTTGATAGGGAAGAGGTTGTGATTTGAAATATTAGCTTTCCCAGTCATTTTCAACATTCCTTATTTATTTAAAAGAAAGATGACAAGATAACAGAGCAATCAAATGATCTTATTGAGTTTATTTTAAAAATGTTGGTAGTATGAGCCAAAATGTACAATAAAGTTGTGAGCATATTCTTTATTCTTTGTTTATGGCTGAAGATGGCCCTTTTTTTGGCATCTCTGTGACAGTAAAAGAGTGAAAAACAGATAAAGCAACAATCACCTTCTCACTACAAATAACCACCAGGGGGCAGAAATATGCCAAGAATTAGACTTCTTGGAGCAGAATTGAAAGAAGGATCTACTGTTACAAAATACACAATAAAAGCATCCACTGGCAGCACAACCACAACCAAACACAGCTGGTTTGAGGCTTGTCTGTTTAAAACAATATTTCTGTTTTTAACAGAAGGAGCTTGTTTTTAATGAAATATTTGAAATTTAGTTTCACAGCTACTCATTACTTAACATAACTTAATTACATTTTTTTTTTTAATAATAGTAAAACTGGATTTCTAAAACACAACAGAATAACACTGCTTTTATAATACTAAATGTTTTTCCCTTCTTTTTTATGAAAATTATGCTTCGTCATTTTCTCTTGATTGCTTCTGAAATGTTTACTTTTTATAGAGCTTTGCCCTTCATTACACGATTTATTATTTTCCGTAGTGGTACAGACCAGGTGAGATTCTGTATTTAATCATCTTCATGGACAAACAAGCGGGACAGCTGTGTTTGTTAACTTGAAGGTGGGCCAAGCTATCACAATACTCCATGTGGCAAATCCTTGTGAAACGCTCATTAAAGGACAAACGGAATCATTACCAGTTTTCTCCACTTCAGCCTCCATGGAGATGATGCTCTTCTGGTGAAGTGATGCACCTGGCTGAAGGTGAAGGTGACGGAGGTCAAAGCAGCTCTCTGTAAGAATGATCTCATTTCACACAAGACTAACAACACAGATTATTTGTAGGTGACAGGCCATAGAACATGGGGGATAGGGAGCAGGGGGAAGAACCTTTCCGAGGCAGAAAGAAGTGATAAAATAACAACAGGAGTCTGGAGGAAACAACTATTTGAAAATGTTGATAATATTTCTATTACATAATTGGATGGTTTGGGGAGTCTGTTTTTAAAGACAAAAGGTCACCATGTTAGTTATTTAAAGTCATTAGTAATAATGAAAGGAATACAAATTCTTGGCTGCTCAACTAAAATGATATTAAATGCATTACAATGAATGCCATAACCAGAAAGAGATTTGGAGGCAGCGAGGGGATTTAATGGATTGGGCAAACACAAATATGGCCAATTCAGCCAATCATTGATCAAAGGAGGTCTACAGTTACCTTTGAATAAGGCCCAACACACCTATGAGAAGGCAAGTTGTTGAAAATAAGCTTCTTTTTTTTAAAACAAAGTTTCTTGCTAAAATTATAATAGGTTGACAAATAACCTATTACCTCCAGGTCATGTCTGCACATTTGCGGTTAACAATAGTCACCTCACTGTTGCCAACTCAGCGACTTTTATGCCATATTTAGCAACATGTAAAATCGGCAATCATACAGAAAATCGTCCTGGAAACTGCAACTGATGCAACCCTACTTTTTATTATTTAGGTTTGCTATATGACTAAACATCTGAACTTCAGATTTGTTTCTGGATTTTCCTTTGAATTCTATTTTTCCAACCTCAGACAACATTTGGACAAAATTTAGGTGTCTACAAAATACTTTTATATCAACTTGACAAACAGAAACAATAAAAACACAAAGTACAAAGAAAATCTAAATCTTTTTGAGGTACATTTGAGAAACTACAATACAAAAATGAAATAAAATTTCAAGAGAAAATGTTAAACTAAAGTATCAGTCTTACCACACTTGTATCAATCTGATATTGATACTGACTTGGTATCAATATTACCTATATATTTTGCATCAATTCACCCTCAATATGCTTATCTTGCAGATATATAATAACTAAGACTGAAAGCTATTTGGTCTTTATTTCCTGATAGGTGATTATTATTTTGCTGCTAATTGCTTTTGGCATTCAGTAGTAGATATTCATAACCAAACCAAACTTATTTATGAACAACAATGCATGCCACCTTGCAGTCAAACTAAAACTGCGCCCTTTTACCATAGCGTATAGCTTCTAATGGACCTGGAAGAAAATGATCTAATGGGATGAATGGCGATCTATCCAGCAAAAATGCTTAGATTCAGCCAAATGTATCAAAATGACAAAGAAGACATTTTATCAGTCAACTAGTGGCTCTTATTCAGAGAAAGCCTATGAATATGTGAGGAGCTGTAACTTAAAATAGCAGTCAATCTTTTGGTCTTAGTGTAACATGCATTTATTCCTCTGAAGAAAAGGAAAAGGAAGGGAATCATCATTTTCCTTGAAGAGGTGGGGCGGTGCACATATCTAGTGTTCATCAAGTAACAGGCATGTTTTTGGACTGAGGGATGAAGACAGACTATCCAGACATAACCCACCCATGTATGGGAAGATCATGCTACCTTTATGCAATAAGGTCAATAAGTTGCTACACTCGTTATGTAAACTTTTACCATGTGGACGCCTTGCGTTGTTGACTTTCATCTTTTAAACTAAGGACACGTAGAGAGATGATTTTGTCATTCCTATTTTCTTTTAACCTTGTATCTTCATGTAGTATAGAAATGCAGGACAAAAATACAGTTGGCTAAAAGCTTCAGGTGAACTTGATGATTTGCACTGAGAGTAAATAATTCACATATGTGTTCAAAATCATTGAACACATGTTCATAGTGGGTTTAAAGATGAAGGTCAAAATTCTTGTACATGTTTTATTTTCCAGGCACACAAATTTATCTGGGGCAATGAATATTCTATGCCAAAGCAAAACATTAAGAAAAATGTTTCCAAGGTTTTTTTTATACATGTACAGAAACTGAGGGAAATGCAATATGCTGTTCCAAGAAATAACAGTTCTTGTATTTGTCTTTACAAAGTTAAGTTCCTGATGTCTAAATTAACAACTGAACTAATATTTAGTTGTATAACCACTCAGTGCTTCTCATCTCCGTTGCATTAAGTTGAACATGTTCTGTCACAAGCAAAAAGCTTTAATAGATAGACAATAACACTTATCAGATTTAGGGAGGCAGACTTGAACCATGTGTTTCTTATTAACTTGCTCTTAATGTTATTTTACATACACAACATGGATGGATCTGATTGCCAACAATTAATAGTTACATAGCCAAACACTGTTGTTAATCTTTGCTGAACAGCAGTGATAAATGAGCCTCATATTCAAATTTATTGAACATGACTATATGTGAATCATTGTCATGGTTGCTGGCTCTGATGGATCTGTGATCCATCAAGGTTGTACAGAGCTTCTCTTGAAATGACTGTTGAAGATAAGAATAAGAATGAAAAGATTGGCAATTTGATAGGTAGTCTATTGAACCAATCACAAGGCAATTGAATGTGGTGGTTGAAGCAGCTGACAAAGAAATAATGAAAGATGAGAGAGTACAACTAAAGGAAATGGCTGCATTTTGGCACTCTGCACTTCTTTGTAAACATGCAGGCTGCCAGCACTTACATGCAGGTCATCATTTGACCCTCTCTTTCACAGGTCAAAGCATTCTTGGAAAACCAAAGAATCATACAAGCCCATATCATAACTATAGCTAGACTTTTATAGTGGGTAGAAAATTTTGTTTGGTCTTTAATTGTAAAGACTTTTAATCAATTGAAGTTTTTACTTATTTATTTATTTTTTTACATAACCGTTTGTGCTGGTTCATCCGTTTGTGTAGTTAGCTTATTGTGCAATATGTGAAAACCAAACTCCTATGCATCTAAATGCAGGTGGCATTGTTGGTGCAATATCTTTCTCCCTATGGAATATTTTTCCCCAAAACAGACAAAAACAACAACCATATTTGACATATATATGATTTAAGTAGGAAGCTGTACTATGTTGATAGTGGACGTCTTATTGTTTCTCTCTGTTCAAACAACAGTTACTAACAGTACTTTTCTGGTGCAGATCCACAAAATTTCAGTGTAAGCAAAAAGATCAGGAATGCAGTAACTGTTATTTTTCATGTTTTTAGTACTTTAGGTGTATTTCTCCTGACATTAAAAAGCTCACAGCAAACCTTTTGCATTCTGTTATGATTGAATCTAACAGACACGAACATGGTAGCACATTCCATCAAAAATATAAAGCTCTCCTTGTTTTAGCTGAAATTCACCTGATTTACCATAATTTTTCAGTAGTTGAAAACACAGCCTCACTTTAAGTTTCCGATTGACCTTATTTTGTCGCCTCATTTTTAATAATACATCAAAAGAGGCTTTTATGAGAAAAGGAAAATGTCACACTCCTGATGTTTTTCTAATCAAGTCAAGTTTATTTGCATTGCACAATTCAACAATAAGGCAGTTCAAAGTGCTTTACATCATTAAAAACAATACACAAACCAATTATGAAACTAGAGGTTGGGGTGTGAAAAGTCCTTGCTGAATTTTCACTCTTAAAGAAATGAGATCAGACATTGAGGTTAGGATAAAATTCTCCTTCCTCCTCTAATCTGGACCAAGGTCAGCAGTAATTGGATTATAAAGATAAACTGTCATAGAATGAGTCTTGTCACAGTGATGAAAGTGGCCTATGATTTTCTTTTCACAAGGCATGAAGTTGTTGCTGTTCTATTTCTGCCAGTATCCTTACTTTTTAATTCTCAAGCTATCGCTTGGTGAAGTTTTTAAAATTTTTTATTTTTTTTTTAGCTTCTTCATTCATCCAACTTCTAATAATGAATAAAACCCTCGGAAACTAGATTAGATGTATCTGGAAAGGGTTTTTGTCATCTAGGTTGTGCATCCACACCGCAGGCTGAGCTAAACTTTTCCGTTATCTGACGTTTTGTCCGACAGCGTCAAAAAAACTCCAGTCATAATCTACTTTTCCCTGCTAAATTTGAAATGATAATAATGATATAATCATTTATTTAATTTTCATTTGGCGAAATGAATATTCAGTCCAAACAAACTGAGCAAAGAATCCATATAGTCCTATCACACATAAAGCTGATGTTTGCATGTAACTTTTTCTCCACAGTACAAAAGCCATTGACTTTATTCAAGTAACTACATATAAACAATTAAGTTAAATAATTGCACTTAAAATATGAATAGTTCACATGGCGTGGCCTGAAAGCACAGTCTCACCACTTTCTCCTGGTCTCCACACTCGTTTGTCTCAAATGTCTCGAGGTTTTGATGTTGCTGTCACAGCTGCCACACTGAAGGCTGGAATTATAACTGCCACCTCAGCCAAAGCTTTGAAATCATGGAATGTTTCTCTCATTGAAGTGGTCGGAAGTCAGCAAGACTCTCCAAACAAGGAGTTTCCTGATCCTGAAAAGCCCTCGTTTCCGCAAGAGGAAATGCTGTAGCATGCACTCCCTCTGAACCAAACGGACTCCAAAGCCTCGTGTCTATAACTCCTCAACGCCTGGATAGAGAGATCCATTGTGTTAATTGTCCAGGCGAGACAGGATGATCTGATAGGATTAAAAAAAATAAATAAAACAAAGATACCTCCGCAATACTTTGGGCATAAAATTGAAAATGTCTGTGTCTTCACTGACTTGTGTGAATTATAATCTTTCAAAGTGACAGATGGCCTTCAGATTTTTCCATCACCATTTAAAAAATTTGTTAAAGACTGAAAATATTTGCTTAATGTGACCCCAACGTTAACCCTGGTCCACACAGATGCACCATTTTGGGAGACTGGTTGGATTAAGCAGGAGGATTGAGGCAAAGAAAAGGTGCAGACCCATTGAGTGTTTATTCACCAGCACTGAACAGGTACAGAAACAGGCTGAGAACCCTGTTCCCCAGGTTACATAGGGTCGTTAAATATGCTGTTAAATAATATATACACACTACCAAACTTATGCAAAATAGCTTAAACAATAAAATACTTTATCTAAGAAACATTATGTATCACATCTCCAAAAACACATTTCTATGCTCAGATGTACATATATAACATCAAACTCTAAAGTTCTCAGCACACTTCCCCTCCTTCAATCCATAATGGTCCCTGCTGGAATCTTTAAAAGGTGCTCAAAATGTGTATGAAGAAGCAGTCTTGTTAGCTATACATATAATTATCACATTTGCAAAAAATAGTTCACATTTGAACCTAATATATTTAAGTGAGGAAAAATAATGAGGAGACTGTTGATATTATAATGAGGGAAAATAAAGACAATGTAGCCTTCTCTCAACCTACCATGCTTAATAATACATACTGTACTGTATTAACAAGACCTATACCAAAGGGGACATGAAGAGCACAAGTATATTTGTTGTGCACAGTATTGATTTAAGTAAACTCATAAAATAGCTTTACAGAAAGGTGCTCTCTAATCGATAAATTATTTGGCTTTAAAGTCAAATGGATTAATCTAAAGCAAGATCTTTATCAATAAAATGTCCTCCGCAAAGGCTGGGATCAGGTGGTGCTTCAAAGAGGCTCCTTCAAGCGTGGAATTAAACTTTGAACAGACAGTAAGAAATACATCCGACCTTAAGTCTAAACACAGAACCATTAGAGGCATACAGAGGCTCCTGCACTACTAAAGGAAATAAATATACCCAGTTAAACCGCCTCCAGCAAAAGTGAAATAAAGAAAAAGGCAAATTACACATACAGATGTACAATGCCAAGGAAAGTAAGGGACTGACTTTATGGATTTCAGAAAGCAAGATTTGTTTGCTTCACCTTAGAGCATGGGATTCCTTTTATCTAGTTATCCAGTGGATTAATCTTTTGCACAGTCTAGCTTCTGGATTATTTTAGTGCCTCTTGGTATCATATTTTTATAGTAAACAAGAGGCTATATGTCTTTTAGGGGGGCAGCTGCTTCTTGTCACGGTTCATACATTGATGTTTTATGTGAGTTATCACAAACCACTGCAGGACAAGTCAAGATGAAAGATGTGAACTTGTAGGGTTCATTTGTAAATTCTGTCTACAACTTGCAGTGTCTCTCAGAACAAGTACGAGCACCATGAGATCTTGACGGGTTCAAATCACATGATGTCATAGTGCTGCAAAATTCTGTGCATAACAGGTTTCTTCCGTTTTGCCTGCAGCTCTCCGCATTGAGGGATGTGCATTTTTTATTTTTTTTTACCTCATCTGAGGTTATCCCATTCAAATTTGTTTCAAAGATGATGAGTCTTCCAACTGATTCTGAGTAAGAGTTTGTTTCTTGAGCATAGCACATAGGAAGGGACAGTTCTTTGTCTTCGTGTGTGTTGTGCTTTCAGCAGCTTCTTGTCTCCCACTAATCTCACCTAACCTCACACTTAAGCCAGCTTGGATAATGTGTTATGATGTGCATACCTCGGGCATGCCCCACTGCTTTTTTTTCCTTCTTTTTTATGAACTGAATTATAGTTGTTGAAAAGAGAGATTTAGTCTTATTTACTGATCATTCATCACACAAAAATGTTCCTGTTCCACTTAAGGTATATTGTCATTATACCTAAGGCTGCGTTCATACTGCAGACTGAAATGACCCAATTCCGATATTTTGTCAAATCGGAATTTTTTGCCAGGGCCGTTCACACTACCACACATATGCGATATGCATGTGTTCCACAGTCTGAACGGGGAAAGGGCTTGAAAGTCTCCCGCATGCGCAGTAGAGGGCGCAATAGCGTCAGCGTTCTCAGTGTTCGGAGAACGCCATAAAATGAAGAAGTGCTCAGTGTTATGGAGGTTAACGGTGGAGCATAGCTTACATATTTGAAGTTGTTGTCCGACCGTGTAGCATATTAACAACTTAATCCTCATTATAGTCCGTTGTGGTTGTTGTTATACCTTCCGCTTGCGCGTACCAGGGTGCAGAATAGTGAGATTTGTCCAGTATCAGTAACGTTCAGTTCGGATGAATGTGACCTGAACGTTAGGTCGAATTTGAATCGGACACGTATCGGATATGCAAGTGGCCTGGGTCGCATTCGAAAAGAATCCGACCTGTGCTATTCAGACTGTCATGAAAAGATCAGATACAGGTCGCATTATGTAAAAAAAAAAAAATGGCCCAAGTTCTAGGCTTCAATTTGAGAAATATTTTGCTTCCATAATCTGATTGGATAATGTAATTGATTATGCTAGCCAGCAAGTGAGAGCAACATAGTCAAATAACATTGAAACAACAACACATTATCCCCTTTTCACTTTATAACAATTATGAACAATGTAGAAAATTTACCACACTGGCTGGTATTAAGTACTTTCATTCAAACAAATGGCTTATCATAAAACAACCTTGCTACCGACTTTAGATCTACTTAAGCTGTAAACTGTAAATGTTGACCTTATAGACTAGTAAAAATATAAATCCAAGTAAAGAATTGGTAAAGGTAAAACCATACCAAACCGGGGCTTCCCCATGAAGCTTTGATGAAGTTTGGACAAACAAAATTTTTTGTTGTTCTGTATTACTAAATTAAACTTTTAGACTTAATTTTAATTTCATGATGTTTGCATTTACCTCTCAACTTATTTTGTACACTTAATACATTCATAGCATAATTTCAGACCTTTCCATACCTTCTAACCTCCTTTTTGTAAACAAAATAGAAGTAAACAATAAGATACAGATTGACAAACATAGTTTAATTTGTCCAGGTAGCTGAATATATCTATGTATTGTGCAGTTATGCTATTATAACAGGTGCCAAATGTAAAGCATGTATGAAAAAGATTTAAAAATATGTAAAAACATAAATAAACAAATCAACATAAATCCTAATAGACTTTATAATTCTTTTTCTGCTTACAAGTGTTATAGTGCTTTCAGGTTTGTGCTATAAATGAAAAATAAAAAAAGAAATGTTTTGTCTGGTGAAACGTTTAACGGACTAATTTATGCAGCACTCCTGGTAGATTTTGTTTAAATAAATTTAACTTGTTTTTCTGCCAGTCTCCTCTGCTTGCTTTATGCCAGCATGATGGGACTCAAAGTGAACATTTGGAGTCAAAACCTTCACTTTTTCTATTTAGGTTTATGTGAAAGACATTTCAAGCAATAAGAAGGAGCACAACTCATATTTGAATAGCCTTTTATTTTGAAATTTGGTTACACTCACCTTCTCCATAATAAAATAAGATGAAAATTTGCTAATAGTTGCTACAAAGTGGCAATTTAATTTCCTGACTAAATATTGTGTAATACATTTTACGTGACATGTTGAAAAGAGAATCCCAGGCAGAATACATAAGAGAATCCCAGCATATATAATCCATAAACAGTTAACAGAAGTTTTAACAATCCAAAAGAGATGAAGCATAATGTTTTATCAAACATTTCTCAGATAAACTCAAAAACATGGGAAATTAATATCATGTAGCTTCCCCTTTCCTGATAGATTTGTCACTAAGGAGATGGCTTATACTGGCCACACCTCTCTCCAGTCAGATAAGGGTCACAAGTCAGAGTGTATCTGACCTCAAATCTTCCACTTTCAGCTGCACAGGTGAAACTGTTGGCTCCTTGAGTTAGGTACCTCACACAAGATCCAAGAAAGTCATCATACTGCAGATCCTCATCCCAGATTTCAACCACCAAAGCCTGCTCTGTGTAAACCTGCATGGAAAACAGAAGTCCTTATCCTTCAAAGTTAATGAGCGAATATTAAAAAAAGAAATAAAAAAAAATCCTAATTTGTAACACATCTTTATGAAAAACATTAGTTTTCAGCTGTTGTTTTATTTGCATGAAAGACAATTAAACACCTCTCTACACTCAAAAGACATGACGAAAACAGTACACCAGGACAACACAACACAGAATAACAAGACTATAACAGTAACGTCTAAGCCTATAATTATGATACATAAATAAAGATGTATCATCTACATCATGACCACTGGACATAAACCTTAAGTGAAGAGAATGGCTATTGTTATTTGGGGAAATATAAGCAGATTTTTGATGACTATGTTAACTGACCTTGCCGAAATAATAATAAACGTTCCAATAGGGATCATCTGAATTGATAACGTCAGTTCTGTAGTAGGTGGAACCAAACGAAATCTTCACATAGCTGTAAGAAGAATAGGAGTAAGTGATTTAAAAGATTTTATAACATATTTACATAACTTTCTTTATGCTTATTATCCAACCTTTCAGTGGTGCCAACATAATCTCCTTTCAGACCCCAGGCTCTGATGCTGGTAACCCTCAGTGTCCCCTTCAAGACCTGCCGGGGACAGCAGTTCCTGGCCAAGTTAGGGGTGTTCCCTGAACATTCTGGTTCTCTGCGTGAGCTCTCCATGGCATTATCCTCTAAGTATTTTGTAGCAGTAACTTTTACTCCCACTCTTTTGGTTTTAGTTGGGATGAGTAGATGGATTGGTCGAAGGAAAGAGAAAACAACATCTGGGTGATCCTTGAGAGTATGTTGCCAGTTTTTGAAACCCAATGAGTCATTATGGGTCAGTGAAAACTCCCCTGACCATCCATTGCCTCCAGATATGAGTGCATAGTGATGGTGGATGTAAGAGCCGTAGACGGTGGAAAAGCCATGGTTCTGCAGAAACTTGGAGCAAGCACTTGGAACATTTGATAGTTTAAAGTTTCCCAAGCCAACTTCAATACCCATCGAGACACATGAATGAACCTGTTAGTCAAAAAGGTATGCAAGGTTTTAAAGAAAGCCAGTGACTATTATTTATTTTCAAATGATATTTACAAATGTAGTGATTGCTTAGCTTATGACAGGCGGGATACTGATACATTAAAAAAGGTTAGGTCTTAGTATTTCACTCTATCACTGTTAATTAAGTTAAAAAAGGAGACGGTAGCAATTTATCAGGTTTTTTCTGCATACAGAGCATACAGCTAAAAAGGATGAGGCGCTTTTGTCTTGTCAGATCTCAGCCAACTTTAATTTACTTACGGTAGATTTTGTAAAGAATGTTTAAACAGTCTCCTTTTCCAACAACCAATAGTTTGTTTAGGTAGCTTATAATGCTACATTTTCTTTATTGAGGGATAATGATTTTTTGCAAAGGATGTGTGATTTCCCTACGTCATTTGAAGACATTCCATTCAGTGTGGACAAACAAGTTCTTGCAGCTGTCACTCTTGCCACATAACCCCCAAGACGAACCTAAAACGAAGTTTGTTTTTTTTTGTTTACATTTTTTTTTTTTTAATTCATGAATTAACAAACTGAATTAGGCACATGTGTCTTTTAACCTGATGAATGTAGTGAGTGCCATAGGTGTGTAAGAAGTCTTTGTAGTGCGAAGAGGTGGAGGAGTTGTAGTGTCCTGGAAGCCTGGCTACATCGTTCAAGAATTCAGAGCTGAAGGGTGGTGCAGTTGACACTCGGTAACTAGGCACAAAGAGACAGCCAGCAAATAACTCTATGTACATAAACCTTATAAAACTTGATTGATATTTAAATTCAATAGAATAATGCATCAGTGTTCTCAGTGGACCTGTAATGGCTGAACGTCCTCTTTTGTGTGCTGAATGTGTAGCGGTCCTCTCGCATCATATTTGAAGCAAACTTATACACAGTGGATTGAGTTCCTACAATGTCGAGTCTGGCAGAAGCATATTTACTTACAGCCAGCCCCATCTGATGTCACAAACACACACACACACAGAAATCTTAAAAGCAGCAATCATCAATGTTATTGTGCCAGAGCATACTCTAGTCCAAGACTTCACTTCTGTTCAAACCTGGTGTTGACAAAGGTTATGTTAGCAAAGACAATTAGTACAAACGGGTGTCACATTCTTGCAATTGTGCTAGATCATACCTTCCAAGATATAGATGCTGTAAGTTTTCAAGTTATGAAAAAATATTGCAACATCAACCCGATAACTTCACAGGGCAGCTGTTAGAGTGAAAGCGCACATGATTTCAGGTGCCATATCTGCAGCAAGCAACTATTGAGAGGTGAGACACGCTCTGGACTTGTCACCAGTCCACCACAGGACAACAAAAAGACACACAAAACAAAACCCTCCATGCACACACTAATACCAGCCACGTTTTTTGGAACATGAGAGGAAGCGAGAGTACCAGGAGAGAACCCACACTTGCACAGGAAAATCATGCAAACTGCAAGATTACAATCCTGACCTCTGCTTGACCATCAACCTTATTCTAAAACCCCAATTTCTTATCAGTATAGAATAAATGATGTGTCTGACCTTCCAGCCATGACTTTCTTCTGAGACGTAATTGTTAATGAGTGAGCTGTGGAAAAAATTTAAAACAATTATTAGGTAACATGCAAATTATCTTGGTAGATTTCAACTGATCTGTGGTATTAACTTAACCATGTGTTTACTTTGACATCATTATAGTTGTATGAAATATTTCAACAGGCTACCTCAGTATCTGTCTTTAATTTTGATTAAATAGGTTAAAATGTAATGTCATGTGCTGTTGTGTATTTGTGATTCTATTTTTATGATCTTCAACAGATTTAAATGTAAGACATTTATAGTGGTAGAAAGTGCACTTCCTTTGTTAGTAAAATCGAAACTTTGCCTGTGGAAAAAAATATGGCCAAATGCTTTACCTAACAGAGGTGTGGAAACCACCGTAGGAATACGTTTTTGTTTGGCTGAATGCACGCCAGTCTAATGCAGACACTGGCAGCTGAAAATAAAGGTAGGAAAGAAAAATTTTAAGGTAAAAAAATGTAGAATAGAACAGAAACAGCCTTTATTGTTCCGCACAGGGGAAATTCAGGTGTAACAGCAGCTTTGGATTTATCGCTTCACACAAATATTTATTTCTGTTGAAATAATAGATATATAAATCAAGATTAACAATAATAATAATATACTGTACAAGAAATGCACAAAATCCATCTTTTGCTAATTAAAATTACTTTCTGAAGCTGGTCGCCTTGAAGTCGATTGAAGCAGAGTGTACAGGTACGATTAGCGTTGAGGTATGTCTCCATGTCAATCACGTACACTCCTTTCCTTTGCATTGTGACCATATCAAAGCCCTCCCCTACCAAGTTGTGACCTGGTACAAAGGGGGCAGCATCACACTCGCGTTGGTCTCCAACCCGACAGGAGAGAACCTGGGGCTGAACAATGAGGAGGCTCAGGAGGAGGAAGGCCAAACCCAAATAGGAAAGCATGCCTGAAATCAGAGATTTAAAAATGTAGGGCAGATGGAGGGAAAGAAAGTGGAACAAAACTTAATAAAAATCAGACTTAAGAATTTAAAAAGAAAAAAAAAAAACTACTTTAAATTAATAATAATGAGAAGAATATGTTGTAATCCATAATGTGATCTGTAACACATTAATTCTATAAATCCAGATACTTTTGGATTTCTGGCTGGCCACAACTATCAAAATATTCATACTCCTGGCAAAAATACTTTTGTTTAGCCAAGAAATGTATTTATTGGTGAGAAACATCTCCCAGGGAGAGATATCTCCCAGAAGGTAATAAAAACAAATATAAAAGAAGTATCAGCCTTGAAAAAAGTTTTTACATTTTATTGAAAAAAACAAAACAAAACAGTATGTCAATAAATATTTATTCCCTAATTAATAATAAACTGAAAGTACTTCAATGGAATTTAACACACTTGAATAATTTTTACTTGTGACAGAAAAACAGAAAAGCTCCAAATAAAAATGGTTGGACTGTGTATAATATTGCTGTTATGAAGACTCAAATAACACTCCTTTCTGCAGTTCTGTTATTGTGAGTTTACCCCTCACTTTTCCTGTTTATTGTATGTGGTGGCAAAATGACTTGGGTCTGTTCTCGCCTATTGACTAATACAATGGCCCTTTGTTTCATAACATCTTTATACCCCTGGTAAAACCGGTCATGAATTACCAAATTTTAACAGCATTTATGAGGTTGCCTAACTGTATAAAGTATGTTTGTGCTTTATCTAATCTTCTGTTGTGGCAACAAATTTCATGCCAGAGCATGTCTAGCTCACAAACTAATCCACTAATCCTCAACATTGCCAATATTCTGTTAATCCACACCCATTAAATAAACATATTGAGCAAACCTACTTTTTGATACATTGTGTTTTCTGCCTCTTCTTTTCTCTTCACTGTGGCCAAAGCATTAATTTGAGACGTTTTGAACAAATATGTAATGGGTGAAAACAGTCTGAGAACAAAAATAGTTGGATCTTCATGTATTCTAATATACTAATATTTTTAAAATTACATTTAAATTAAATTATATTATGATATAGTTATTTATTAAATAGACTTCATAATGTTTTCAAATAATAGCAGAAATCTAAATAAATACATTATTACAAGTAACTGAATTAAGAAAAAAAAATATGGCAATAAATATTAATTAACTTATTGCTTTTGCCATTCATTCAGGTATTGAGATGTATACAATTGAGGCCAATATTATTCATATTGCTAGCAATTTAATGTTTGGCCTAATCTTTTAGGGAAATATACATAGATACATATTATATCATACAGATATCTGCCCAAAATGTTATCTCTGTGCATCCCTACTTTTGATTTTATTTGCATGTTTCTTCTTACTAGAATTGGTATTGATGTTTTTTTAGTGGCTCAGCCAGAGATCCAACTTGATAGAGAATCTGTGGAAGGAGCTCAAGATTAGAACTGAAGTGGATAAAATCATGAAAAGCTGAAAACGTATGTTATTCATTTGCAAAATGTATCATTTTTGCTGACCTGCTGCATGTATAAAAATATAACTTGTTTTTACAAAACCTCTTTGTTGCAACAAAAGCCGTTACTTTCCAAACCAGCTTGGTAACTGCTCTTCCCTTTCGTCAACCCTCTGACTTCTCATTGAACACCTGTTTTCTTACTTGCCATTTGCGGCCTTAAAGACGAAAAATAATTGACATCCATTATAATAATGTTTTCTGTCTTTCTGTTCCTGTGCATATAAATGGAAGATGAGGCTGCATGATTCAAAATGATGGAACATTTTTGAAAAAAAAAAAAAAATCAATGTCATCTTCTGTTTGACTTGAAAAACTATTTTAAATGATTCAAACTTAAAATAGCACTTACTTGTCAATTTCCTGTAAATCACCAAGATACAGTATGCATCCACAAAGGCTCAATCCAGCAATTAAAAAAATCGAACAGAATTACGCACTTTCCAAGTGTTTCACATTATTCTAAAGTAGGTTGAAGATTGTTGCTTAATCTTCACTGAAAAGGACAGCATTTATACAGAAAATAGGATCCACCTACCTTCCCACCCACACCTGATTTACTTACTTGACATACTGTGTTAATATTTATATCCAATAATTATATTTAATAATTAACTGTATGTTATATTTATCCTAAAAGCTATCAGATTTAATAATTTATGTTTCAATTGTAATTACCCTCAGAGCATTCATGCACCTGAGGAACATATGTACAATTGTCAGTTGAAATTCTCTCAATGTTATTTAAAACATAGAAATGACCAAAAACAACCCGACAAACAAACAGAAAATCTATTTTATTTTTAAATTCAGAGTGTCAGGAGATCGAAACAAAGCAGTATTTCTCTTGTATTGATGGGAACATGAGAGAGTAACAATAACAAAACAAGTGCGTTCATGTTTAGTGCAGTTACCCAATTCTCTGCCGTCTCATCTAGAATGACAGAGTTTTATCCCCTTACAGGTCACATGTTACTAAACCTGCTTTGGGGAGAGATGGTTAACAATAGAGGAAATTCATCTTTCAAGTTTTCTGACCATAGTGCTCAAAAAGGCATGATGTATTCAATTTGTGTGTCAAGTCCTTATTTTAATCAATAATAGATGCTACACTTGTGCTGTATGTGTCAGTTGTAATTTGAAAAATAACTGGAATTTGCAAATTGATTTGTGACCAGCCAAACAGAACAAACCTATGGTACATATTTATCTTAATACTCTATGTTCTAGCAATAAAGTAACATGTTTACACTGACACATTGGACAGCACTCTGGGAAGATGATATAACGAGATACAAACTGTGATAAGTTTGTATTAGATTAGCTAATGGTGAGTAGAGCACACATAGAATGAGTTTCACAGCCAAGAAGCTGCATCCAAGCCTGGTAATCCAAACTAGAACATTATCTGACTCCCCAAAAACAGCATTGGTAGGGAGTTACGTTCTAATGATACATGGAAGACATTCTTTAAACTATTATGTTTGGTGGTCTTAAAGTTGGACCAAAGGGCAAAGAGGAGCTTAGTGACATGTCCTTCTCCATCATGTGTAGATGATGTCACAAAATCAACTTTTTTTCATGTTTAGACCTGAATAGGATGCTTTTTTTTTTTTAAATGCCGAAATACTTTGTATGATAGCAAACAGCTTTAGAATGAATACCACATCCAGTCTTTCAGACATTTAAAGGGGTGAAAATCTTCAAATTCATCCCTTTCGTCAAAAGAATTAAAAGTGTAAAGCCATATGTTATTTATACATGAGTAAATATCATGATTGTTAAAAATTCATTACACCTTTATGATGATATATTAAATAAGGCAATGAGGAGAAGAATATTGACAGTATTTTAATAAAGGAAGTAGACATCCATACAGAAAACAATAGAGCTATTTCTTGACCAACCATGCTCCACAATGCATACTCTTTTAACATATTTTGTACCAAAGAGGACATGAATAGCACAAGTATATTTGCTATGTACCATAGTATTTATGGAAGGAAACTTACAAAATACTTTTTCAGAAATAGGCTCTTTAAACAATAAATTATTTGGCTTTAAAGTCAAATGGATTAATCTAAAGCAAGATCTTTATCAATAAAATGTCCTCCGCAAAGGCTGGGATCAGGTGGTGCTTCAAAGAGGCTCCTTCAAGCGTGGAATTAAACTTTGAACAGA